>CAKNXH010060350.1:94139-122784 GCA_932178445.1 Andricus quercusramuli
TTTATTGTTTTGACCTATCTTTTGGAGACTATAATTGACACATATACTACAAGGTCGTGACTTCATTATCATCAATGAATGCCACTAAACGACGTTTTAGTACAACTTTTTTGGATCAAAACAGGACCGAAGTGAGAATCAAATTTTTTCTGTTTCAAATGTTTTCTGTTTCTCTTAAGCATGAAGTTGCAAGAAATTGAAACAATTTTCCGAAGGCTTACAAAAAAGACGATTTGGTATTATAACAGGACGCTAAAAAATGATGCTCAAATAAAATGGAACCATAGTTTTTACAGTGTAAAATTTAAATTATATAGTAAGAAAAATCCCAATTACTATAGACTGGTCTACTACATGACACTGCATTTCATATATGTATATTGGGGTTTAAAGCCATTTTTTATATGTTTGCCGTATTTTCCAATTACAACAATGTTTATCTAATTTTCATTCATTTTTCGAGTTTTCAAACAAAATTATTGAGAAATATACGAGAAAAATAGTGCTCTCTTCTGGTTGCCAACATGCGCTTGTAAGGATCCACGTTTCGGCGCAAAGATTGATTCCTGGTGAGACAAATCATTCCAGACTGCATAAGGCATATTGAAATCACCAAAACATGAACGACACTATAGGAAAAGCGTCAACTGCATCCTCGAAGGCATTACACAAATCAACATAAGTATTGAAAGCGGAATTGGGTGGGATGTGAAAAACTTCTAGTAAATGAGTAGTTGTGCCGATTACTGCTTTGACCGCTAACATGCTCAACTGTGTCTACGTTAGTGGGAAGGCGAACAAACCTGACTCTGTGTTTGGTCGGAATTAGAGGCCCCCCCCCCCCCCTTCGCGATAGTATTTACTAGTAGCTGGACTGCGGTCGCAACGAAAAAAATTTTAATTGTTTAAACCTAACTCTGAACTGTTTATGTCTTCACTAAGTCATGTTTCGCATAAAATTACTATATCGTTTGAAATTAAATTGATTAATTGACACAATTGATGTAGCTTCGTTTGCACACCTCTGACATTTTGGTAGTAATAACTTATCAGCTAGTAACGCTCTAGTGTGATTCGTGATGTGCCGGATTCCATGCCGGAAAGTTAATTTGATACCTCCTTCTCCCTCTTTGCAACGTGATGATAGAGCTGTTTTCAACTCTGCAATTCCATCTAGTTGAGCCTTCTTTTTGTCCGGAGTCAACCACAGGTTTTTCAATTTGACACTTGACCGGGTCGTTCAGATCTATCTTGGGATGACTAAAGTCTCGGAGCAGCGCATGCGCGACTACTTCCCTCTCGCATACAATTTTCACCGGTCGAGGTTTTGACTGAGCCTGACTGAGCCTGTGAAAAAGCGCCAAGTCAATGAATCCGCATGTCTTTAGATACATTTTTTTGGAGAAATTGGAACAGAGAATTTCCGTAAGGGGCCCTTCATATACCAAGTGGACAATTACCACTTTTTACCCTCTCCCCCTGCCTGTTCTGACCACATGGACTTATTTAATATTTAATGAAAATATGGACATTATTGGTATTCAAAAGCTACGAAGCTAAATACTAAATACTAAATACTTGGGACCGGGTCTGATCATTTGCGCTTCATCCACCACTCATTATCTTGCTTACATTTTAAAAACTTGTGGTCCAAAGCTGACAGTCAAACATTCCGGTAAGAAGGCTTGAATAGAATAGGATTGAAAAATGTAATTCCTGTTAATACCTGATTTTCCCTTCGTTCTCTTATATCAGAAGCAGTATTAGAAAGAAGCAACTGCTATTTCTGTCTATACACTTTAAAAAATATTATTTCGAATTTACATAAAATTTATTTACAATTATTTAATTATTTACTATTACTCTGCATGTCCAATTACTAAAGTGATATTAAAATTTATTTCATCTACATTGAATTCAAATTTTCAATTTACTTAAAATAACTAATTTTTTAAAAACACATAAATTATATTTGGAATTTAGGTATCAAAAAATGTATTATACACTCAATTCAGTTCATTGTATTGAAATTGAGGATAATACATTACATATAAATCCAATGTAAATTTCTTGAATTCAAATCACTTGATCTCTCCGAAGTGCAAACTTGAATTCATTTAAATAGACCCTTCCTAACTTATATTCCAAAATTCAAATCACTTGATCTCTCCGAAGTGCAAACTTGAATTCATTTAAATAGACCCTTCCTAACTTATATTCCAAAATGGGTAATTCAAACAATTTTATGCACACATTTCTTAAAGGAATTAGAGTGAATTAAATACACTTCAAATCTATCCTGCTTCACGGAGTACGAGAGAGATGTAATTAACGCTATATGAATAGGCGGAAATTACATTTTTGAGATAACCTATTCTATTTTTGTACATTGAAGCCACGATTTCTAGCAACTGAAGCGTGCTATCCTCAAAATTTCTTCCACTTTGTCCACGCACTACGCGGAAAGGCTTTTACTTGACAACGATGGGGATTATACGGCATATTAAATACTTGCGACTTTTAATTTGGAATAAAAGCGATTAAAACTCCAAACTGTAATGGATATTCTCTGTAATTATTTACAATCTCCCGGGAGGATGTGACTATTTAATTTTTTGTGGAAATCGCGATATTGTCGGACATTTTTGTTGTTGGAAAGCAAGTGTTAGAAACCAGCGGGGGTGCATTTTTTTGCTGCTGACTGCTATGGTGCCTGTCTTTGACCTGTACTTCTGAACTCCTACCCAGCCATTGATGCCTCCTCTGACCGGCAGCAAAAAACAACTGCATCCCCGCTGGTTTCTAACACTTTCCAATAAAAAAATGTCTGAATATATCGCGATTCCTACCAGAAATAAAACAATCACATCCTTCCGGGAGATTGTAAATAATTACAGAGTCTTTTCGTTACAGCTTGGAGTTTGAATGGCCTTAATATCTTCATTAGAACTGAAGATAGTATAGTTGTACATTTTTGTAATTTTAAGCAACAATTTCTATTATTTCCCAAATTTGTCACCTGAAAAGCACAAAGATTTTTTTACAATACCGTCTTCAAGCTCATTTATATGGAACACTTTCAGCTTTCAAGTGACTATTTACTTATTATTCTATAGCTTTTTTTTTGCTGAGTTGTTAAGCCTCAAATGCACGTGCTTATAATTTTTGCGCCGATAGTAAGTCACATTTGTATGATCCTAAATTTTTATACTTAGAAAAAGAAAAACATTTTGAAAAAAGGTTTTTCGTTGTATTTTTCCTTATCCAAAAAATATCTATAAAATATATTTTAAATTTATTTGCAGTGGGAGCAACAATAGAACATCTCTCAATTTCTCCTGTCATTCCGAGTTACGTCGTTCGTGGTCAAGATTTCTCCGTTAACTGTACCGCAACTCTAACCAAATCTGATGCATACTCGGTCAAATGGTTCACACTTGTTGGGAAGGAATATGTGTATGTAAATGTAGGTTCACCTTAAAAAAATGAAAAAATTATTCCCTTTTTTTGAAGGCTTAGTTAGTCGTCCACCTTTTTGTGATGAATAGCACAAATCTTGCAAACTTGATTGGCAGAACTGGAAAAAGGAATGGGGACCTATCCGTCCCGCCAGGGCTATTCGTCGGAAAATCTGGACGAATAAATAGTGCGTTTCGGAAATTCTCTAAGTTTTTATTTTTCAGACGACTAGGAAATCACAAAGTATCTGCAAACCTCATAATAGATTAAATACTATAACATGTACCACTGTACTTAGAGTAACGAATTCAACAGATAATGACGCAGGAGAATATTACTGCAAAGCAACAACAGGTGGCAATACCACAAAAATAGATAAAACTTCAATAGAAATTCACGGTAAGTATTTAACAATCTGAAATGCTATCGGGCGCGTTCACTTAGATTATAGTATACATATGTCCCAGTACTTTTCGAGGTACTTTTAAAGAATCGTAAAATCTGAAAAAGTCCTTGTAAAGCTAAAGGGTTAAGCAGCAGATGCGGGGTTAACAAATGTATTGGTGTCTATTTTTCTAAATTACTTTTTTTTTCACCAGACCCCCAGTACGGTTTTCTAAGTCTCTACACTGACGTTCAGGAAAGAGAACATGTTACAAATCAGGGAGATGCTGTGCAATGGATCGTACATATAAACGCCTATCCAGCACCTGTAATTCGTTGGTAATTTCTTTATTCTCATAAAACGTTATTGTAAAAAGGGTTTATGCAATTTCGTGTAGATAGTATGAAGCAAACAAAAAATAAACAAGTTATCGTTTTACAGGACATATTCTTTGGGAAATAGATATTCGATCCCCATATATGATTCAAGTAACCATAGTCCGCAATTGTCGTCATATACAATTCTTACGGATCCCGAGTTTACATCCACAACGCTTTTCAAGGATAAATTAATACTTAGAAACAGTGGCAATTTCACGGTGGAAGCTGCAAACGAATACGGAAACGACAATATCACTTTCACTCTTCTCGTCAGAAGTAATGCATTACAATATTAATTTGTTTACAACTTTTTTTTACTATTCATATTCAAAACACAGTGTACAAAGTTTTTTTACGAATTTTTCTGAAACTAATAACGTTAGAAAGGTTTGAAACTTACCTAATGAAATGCAAAGTACGAAGATGAATTTTCAATTACTATAGCTTCTGAATTATTCGCCCAAGAACAATTTTTACTATTCTTTTTCTAATTTTCTGCGGAAAATAAATTATTTTAAGTAATTTTTATGTAAAATTCATGTATTCTGATGGTAATATGGACAATATTTTAGTGATGCCCATAAATGGCATTAAGAAACCAAAATCATATTACGCCCCAAATGAAGAGGTGCAGATTAGAAATGAAGTAGAAGGATATCCAGCGGCTACTGTCAACTGGACCTACCTTAATTGCCCTAACTATCCGTCTGTAGAGGGGTCCTATACTGAAAATCTTTTGGTAGGTAAAAAATGAGGATATCACTCATAAATGCCAGAAATTAATACACTCCAGGGTCTCAAACATTTTTTCTGTTTAATCAAATATTCAAATTCAAATTCAAATCTTGTGTTACATTAACGTTACAATCATGATACGTTAAAGTTACATTCATGTTATGTTCTTGTTATATGATTGCAACATTAGGTGTATTTTATTCTTACAGAATTGGACATTAATAGAAGACTCTCCTATTATGTCAGAATCGGTTGTGAAGTTTAGAGTCAAAATGTCTGGTAAAGTTATCTGCGAATCTTGTAATGAACTGGGCTGTGATACAAAAGACGAAATTATTTTCGTTTCTGGTAAGACTATTAATCTTCATTATTAATATTTTATCCTGATTAGAACATAAAAATATAATTTTTAATTTCAAATTACATGGTTTATATTTATTCAAACTACATTTAATTAATGAACAGATTCTATTACACCAACGTAAGCTTGTAATGTAATTGTTTGATGAGGTTTCTTACCCAAAATAAATTATTGCAATTATTTTTTTCACAGATGGTAACACAGAGGGTTTCGGAATCATTGACTTTAACTACCCTGATATCACTAAAGGAGACGACATAAGGTTAATTTGTACCGCTTCTATTTATAACTACACTAATGAGTTTACATGGAAACATCAAGATCAAATACTGGAACAAAGTGGTAAATAAAATTAAATGGATGAATACTTTTGCTTTTATAATCATTTTTACTATTACAACACCTGGTTACATTTGTTTAACATCATTTTTATAGTAGATAAAAATGAATTTAACCAATTCTTAAAATTGTATTCATATCCACACAAAAAATTTATTATCCGAACAGAAAAATATCGAAAAATCAAATCCAAAAATATTTGAAAAAAGTAATTTTCATTTGTTGAAAAAGCCAACTGTATCCTGGATTCATAAATTCTCATATCTTTGAATTAGCTAGAGATCCTCTAGGGAGAGTTGGGACACTGAACCCCCACCACTCAACTAGGGCCAACCAGAATACGAAAGTCGTCACAAAATTTGAACAACACATGTTTGACAACACATGCTTAAGGACTAACCTCAACTTAAAGTTGTGGTTTTCTGTCAATCGTAAATCGGTTAAACAAATTTTTTCTGAAAATTAAATTAGATAAATACTCTAATCTTGAAATTCAACTATTTCATTTTACTCATGAAATATTTATGAAATTGCATACTTTTTCGCTCTATGACGATACTTTTTCTTTCATAAATGTATTGTTAAGCTAAAAGATATTAAGTTCTAATATTTGTTGTGTGAAGTGTGTAAATTTCATTTAATTTGAATCCACCATCCTTAGCATCTAAAATTTTCTCAATCACAGTAACATCTTTTCTATTTAAACAGAAATGATTCAGAATGCCATAAGTTGAATTTTCAAAACTTTAAAACATTGATGCAACAATTTATTCTGAAATATTTCTTTGAAAAGAAGGAAAATAAATTTAATTTGAAAAGCGCGCGTTCAGAAGGAATTCCGTATTCCAGTCGGCCCTACCAATCAAAAACGGTTCCCACGTGTCCCAACTCTCCCTCGAGGTTCTCTAGATTCTAGAATTAGCTATGTCTTGCGTGACTTCCTGAGTTTCAAAATTGAAAATCAAAATATCATATGGATTTTTTGTTTAGTAAAAAAACGGAGAAATTGTATAAGTTGGCACTCAAGTTTTGCATAAGTATACAAATTTTAAAATCAGTTCTGCCATCAATTCCACTTATTTTTATTTCAATTAAACCTTTTCAATGTTCATAATTTGAACGCCAATTACAAAATCAATTATATATTTCAAACCTTTATCAAAATTATTACTATTTAATCAGCGCTGTATTCAGATTTCGAGAATTTTGATATCAGCTATATAACATATTTGTTTTAAGGATTAAAAAATGTCATTTATCAATAATAATAATCAAAATACATTTTGCTGCAAATCTCTTATCTTACAAGATTTTTCCAATATCATTGTTTCGATATTCCTGGCCAGATCAAGGATAAATATCGTTGGTTCACCTATACATTTTTTTTCCATGCGTGATAATGAAAATAACTCTTTTGAATCGAAAAATAACTTGAAAATAATGTGACAGGAATGAAACTTGAATAATTTAGTGATTCTAATATAACATTATGGTATTACAAAACATGGCATGGCATTACAAAACTTATTAATATGGAGTATATCAAGAAAGCTTATTTTTCAGAAAGGGTAAAGATTTCCAGCGAGTCAACTAAATTCACTCACCGTTCAATTGTCTCCATAACCAATTTACAAATGGCAGATGCAGGAGAATATACCTGCTTAGGAAAGTCTAAAGACGGTCGCGAAGAAATTAGTTATAACAATTTAAAATTAGCTGGTAAGTAGAAAATGTGATTGCGTGGTGACTACGTTTCTATTTTAATAGTTCGCTACTAATTTATCAAAATTGAATGATTTTAGTACCAATAGAAGCCAAAATCACGGAAACTAATTTGAATGGTTCTACGGCCAATTTCGACTTGAGTGTGATGGGACACAAAACTATTATACTGACATGTAACGTGACTGGCATGCCGAAACCTACTATTGCGTGGTATAAGGTAGAAATTTTAGTAGTTAATTACTCAAAGAATTTATTTCCAATTTTATAAATGTTGAAGGCTAATACCTATCTAATATCATATATTATCTATAGTAATATTTAATAATATTTAATAATATCTGACAATTTTTTAAATAATTTCAGGATGACAATAAGATTATAAAAAATGATCAATACTTTTTCAAGCGAAATTACCAAGAACTTAACATTAAGTTTCTTGAGAACAATGACACTGGGAAATATATGTGTCGAGCCGAGAATCGTTTTGGGAAAGATGAAAAATTTATTAACTTCGAAATTAAAGGTGAAGATATGATTTAAGATGTGTCTTTTTTATATTTATTGGATTTGTTCACCTAATTTATAGATATATTTTACATAACTGTTATATAATTGTTACGTAACTGAAGGGTGACCTTTGAAAAGGGCATAAATACCATTTTCAAAATTTTTCGGGAGTGATAAAAACGTTCCCAAAAATCGAATTTTCAATGAAGAAACAAGAGAAAATAATATATTACGACCCAAGGCCAGAAAGTTGGATTTCCGGACGTGTGTTATAAAAGCCGAGGCCTCATATCACGCACGCCAGGGCATCCAATATTTCTGGCCGTGTGTCGTATACTATTTTTCTTCATCCCCAGCCGAAAGTACGTTTAATAATAAATAATGTTAATTAATAAGATGCGTTGTCGGCTGCTAGATCGGATGCTTTTTCTTTTGTGGCCTGCCATTAGCACGAACTCCGGGCCACCTCGCGTAGCGCGGCTGCTGCTCTCGGTCAGCTGAGCGGGTGCATGGGATTCGGTCGCCCGCCCGACTTTTGCAATGCCGAGGCGGAGCCGAGGTTTTGCTGGTCGCGGCGGGTGTCAAAAACACATTTTTTTCGTAATATTTCTTCCTCGTCCGCAGAACATACAGACGAAAATTCGACCATTTTTGAAGTTTTGTGCCGTCTTTTTATGCACAAAAATCGCAATAACGTTCAACGATCAATTTTGAGGTTGAACGAACCGACGCTCACTTTTTTCCATTCAACTGTCAAAATAAATATTTTACAAAGGCTAAGTACACAATAACACAATACTGAGCGTTGCTACACTAGATTACTATGTCAGCGAGCCACACAAATCTCGCAGCCAATCAGTGATCGCGTTAACTCTAGCAGGCCACACAAGCCACTGTTTCCGGACAGAAATGCGGCCGGGAAGACGTACTTAAGAAAACATATTTTTTTTACATATATCTCAGTTTTGAATTAAGACGTCAACATTTTGATTAAAATATATTATTAGGTCCTGAGAAAAGGGAAGATTTTTTTCATTCGAAGCACAAATTTCCTTAACTTTGGAAAATAATTAAAAATATAATTTTTAATTCAAGAAATAATAAAAACAGAATTTTCAGCTATTTTATTTTTTGAATCTATGCAAAAAAGTTTGGAAAATGTCAGTAAGAATTCTTTTCGCTCGAGAAGCACATTCTTCCAAATTTGGATGGTGCTTAAAAATCCAATTTTTATTTTAGAAAAAAAAAATACAAAGGGGCTTGCGAGATACTTCAGTTCTGAATTAAAACGTGAAAAATTGCCATGTTTCTTCAACTTTAGACGTTTATTGAAATCCTTATTTTCATTAAAAAGAAGCAAAAGCCAGAGCACTTCATATTTGATAAGCTAAAAATTCACAGAAAGTTTTTAAATTTAAAAAAAAAGAAGAATAGCAAGTGTTTCTGCTACCGTGGCAAAAACTTCCACGGTATAAATAGGCTGATTAGAAAAAATCTGCCCGTTATTCGGACACATTCTCGTCGTGCGCTTCGCTAGCAAGTTTGAGCGCGCCTCCTTACTTCTCCTAGGAGAATAATATAATATTGTAGTCTTAAATTCTTTAGTAACTTTTTGTAAAACACGAATTGTTATTTATTAAATTATTTTATATGTATAATGAACGTTCTAGTTATTATTACTTTTTTCTGTAAAAATGAAATTTGGTCAGTCTTTTTAAAAATAATCATTTATTTTCTAGTCTTTTGTTTTGTCGTTCGCGTCGTTTGGCTGAAAATTTCAATTGTCGATTTTATAATAGCAGTTTCGATCTTTTAATAAAAGACCGTAAGTTCTGTCAGAAGAAGATTACGTGTGATTTTGTAGGTCGTCTTAAAAGCAACAATTCATATTTTGCACTGTTTTTGAATATCGCATAGTTTGGCCAGAATATGGAATTTTGAATTTTCAATAAAGCTTTTTCGATAGATAAAACCAGGACTTTTGGTTCTTTTTAGGCCTCAGAAATGTCTGCCAAAGCTCAATTTAATCTGATCAGCCTTTTGACAGTTATCTTGCCTACATGATACTGCCGATTACAAACAGACTACAGGCAGACAAACACCTTCGTAAAAATCGTTTTTTTTTTGTTCTGACGATGCATGTTCCCTTCTTTAACACCACCTTTTAACTGTCATGTAACTGGTACAAAATCAGTACACAGATATTTTGTGACTGGTATACAACCGTTATGTATTATATAGATCTTATATAATTTCAAAATATCTGTTGTATAATATAACCGTGTTATAACTGGCACAAAATTTCTTATATATGTATTTTCCAAAATAAATAGTTTCATAATACCGACCTTGATCGTTTTCAGCTTCTTTAAAACCAGTAAAGGACATTTCTAAATACTGGATTATCGCAGTCGTAGTTTTATTAATTCTCTGTTGCATACTTACAATTTACTTCTGCATCAAAATGCGTCGTGAGAGGGTAAGCATTTGCCATTGTAAACATAATATATACAGTTACATAACATAATTTTTTCGTGTTGCCGTAGTTGAAATAGTTTTCAAATTACTGTTTCAATATCTTACAGAATATACGGAAAGAGTTAATGGAGGCTGGTTTAATGCATTTCGAGGAAGGTGCATTGGAATGTTTAAATCCAGAGTTGACACTCGACGACCAGGCGGAGTTATTGCCTTACGATAGAAAATGGGAATTCCCTCGGGAGAGACTAAAACTTGGTAAGAATTACTGAAAATAAGTAATCAGATAAAAATGTTTTATATTGAATATTTATATCTACATCTAAGTAGTATCTGTTTAAGAGCTGTAGATACATTATAGTGTTATCTTTTGTCACTTACACGTTATATATGAGTTTTTTTTCACAGGAAAACAATTAGGCTGTGGAGCTTTTGGGGTCGTTAGGAAGGCTCTAGCACGAGGCATATTGGATGATGAAGAAATAACGACTGTTGCAGTAAAAATGGTACGGCGAACAACTGATCCTACCTATATTAGAGCTTTGGCTAGTGAACTCAAAATTATGGTCCATCTTGGGAAACATCTGAATGTTGTCAATCTGCTCGGTGCTTGTACGAAAAATATTTCAAAACGTACGTAATTTCTATTTTTATACTTTTCTATTAACAGCGCCGTCAATATTACATCAATGTCACATTCATATTGAATCAATGTTACATTATTTGACATTAATTTTACAGTACCGACCAGAATTGTCATTCCACTAAAAAATCGTATTAAAAACATGCCTCTCTTGTTTCTTGTGTATCTCAATGAGAAATTGAAATAGGAGGAGTTGAAAACCAGCTGATAGAAAGCTTATTAAATTTCGCGTCGATTGAGCCGTACTTGAAGTATTTTCGAATAATAGGGGTCGATATAGTATGTGAGATATACCGACCTTTCTTCCGTTTTTGATCAATTTTCGATTCTCAATTTCCACTTTCTGTATGCTTCAGGGAAGTGAATAGAAAAAATTTAAATTTCGCTAATTTTAATTTTGAAATCTCCTCTTTAAAATGAGCTCAAGAACATAATGAAATATTTACTGGTTCTCGAATTATCATGAAAAATATGGAAGCTTGTCCAAGACGAAAATCGGTCGGTCGAGTGCTGAATGCAGTGTTTGGTCTCTTGTTTCCCATAGCGTTAGTTGACGAACCGATTTTCGTCTTCGGCATGTTTCCAAATTTTTCAGGATAATTCAAGAACCGGTAATTATTTCATTATGTTCTTGGTGTCATTTTAAATAGGAGATTTCAAACTTCAAATTAGCGCAGTTTTGATTTTTTGCATTCACTTCCCTTAAGCAAATGCAAAACGGAAAAGTTATGCAAGTTTTTAATACAATTTTTTTAGTGGACGGTCATTCTGGCCAAACTTTCAATCAATGTTAGATGAATTTCATTTCAATTTTACGTCATTATGGAATATGCTTGTTACATAGATGATAAATTATTAAAAAGTCTATGTATATTTTATAAATACCATTTTTATTTATAAATACCATTTTCATTTATTTTCGTATAACACTTGGATACAAATTTTCATTTACGTTCTCAGGTGAATTACTAGTTATCGTTGAATACTGTCACTATGGGAATTTGCACAATTATTTACTACGCCATAGAGATAATTTTATCAATCAAATAGACCCAATTACAGGAAAACTGGATGTCAATATAGGCAGTGACATTCTAAGCAAAGCTTTGAATTATGATGCTGAAAATCGGTACGTATTCCATGTTAAAATAAGCTTAATTTGATTCTCTTTTTCTGCTTTATTACGTCTCATTTTTCTAGTACAATTTAAATAGATAATAACATGTCAAAGTTTACTGCAAAAATATTACATGAATCTTACATATTACTATGCCTAATGTTAAATAAACATATTTGTTACATTAAAAACATTAAATTTCTGCCGTATTTATGCGCTTCTAACATATAAATCTACAATCCAACATTTGTGTTATATTTATATTGCATCGATGTTACACCTATTCAAAGCATGGCCAAGCTTTAAAATTATTGTCTAGAAGTTGAAAGTTTGCATAACCTTATCTCTAATTGTATGGAAAAAATGTCGAATATAACACCTTAGGTGCAAGCATATTTGTCGCTATTATTAACCACCTGTCTAATGTTACTATATAGGATAAAATATGCGGCATTGTCCTTTTCTCGAAATCTTAGCCCTAATTCGGAAAATACACTACCCGGAACCGAGTCCGTGATTTATAGCCAGGACTCCCAGGGAGCTTCTATGGCAACTGGAGATTTCAGCATGAGCAATGATTCCTGCCAACCCGATTGGAGAACCAATTATCGAGGTGATTATAAGGACAAAAATTTAAGGCCCATTTGCACACAGGATTTGATATCCTGGGCCTTCCAGGTGGCTCGCGGGATGGAGTATCTTTCTAAACGGAAAGTAAGTAAGGGATAAAGAATTGAAATTTTCGCGAAAATATTATATTAGTTTTATATAGCTTGAAAATCAATGTCACATAACTGTAACATTAGCGTTGCATAACGGTAAAATATCGTTTTATAACCGTAACGTTATTATTACATAATTGTAGGGTCATTCCAATTTATTTCGCCGAAGCCGGTTGCAGCCTAATTTAAACAACTTTTGAGACATAACTGTAATCATTATTAATGTTTTCGGAACTTATTTGTCACATCAATTCATTAGACTACTTTTGTTCGGAATCTGATTTTCAAACAGCGAGGGTGCAGGGAAATGTCACATTTATGTTCATTATATAATTGGGAAAAGCTCACATTTTATTATTATAAATGATATTGAATGAAATCAGACCTATTCAACAGTCTTTAATCTTTGATATAATATGAGGAAAAGTAACTTCAATATAAAGTAATGGACCAAAATTTTATTTCAAAAATAACTTAATCATAACCAGCAGTATTTAATTTTCAAACTTAAAACTCTTTTTCAATTTCTGATGCTGAAATAATAAAAATTTCGCTTTAAAATTCGACATTTGGCAGATTTTTTTCATTTTTGGAGATGAATATCTTGTAGAGAGAAAAATGAAATAATCTAAGATTTGCAGTTATGTTAATCAGTTAAAGTAGGTCAAATATTTGAAAATTAAAATTTCTCGCAGCCGAATTTCAAAATAAATTTCATCTTAGTCGTTACTTCGTTTAACCGAACCTCAGAATAGCAATATTTTGAGCTGTTTTGAAAATTGTTATTTCACTAGAAAAAGACTCACGAACAATGTGAAATTTTCAGGGTTATTAAATAAAAAAGGAGCTGATTAAAATATGCTGTAAATCGTGGATTTGTTTCTCCCAAACAAGATATTCACATGGAAAAAAGTGAATGGCTAAATTTACCATTTTGACAAATAAGTTCTAAAAACATTGATAATCATTACAGTTAATGATCAAAACTTTAAAAAATTAGACCGCAACCGACCTCGGCGAAATGAAACGGAATGACACTGTAACATTATTGATAAATAATTTTAATGTGTAAAATAAAACTCATTTTCTTTGATGTTAGGTTTTGCATGGAGATCTTGCAGCGAGGAATATATTACTCGCAGAAAACAATGTTGTAAAGATTTGCGATTTTGGTTTAGCGAAAACAATGTACAAAGACAGTAATTATAAAAAACAGGGTGATGCGCTTTTGCCAATTAAATGGATGGCAATTGAGTCGATTCGCGACAGGGTATTTTCCACTCAATCAGATGTCTGGTCTTTTGGTATAGTGTTATGGGAATTTTTCACATTGGCACAGACTCCTTATCATGGGATTGATGCTGAGACACAATATCATAGATTAATTGAAGGATACAGAATGGAACTGCCCGAGTATGCTACACAAGATGTGTAAGTGATATTATCATCCTAAAATTATCATTAAATATCTAAATTACATAATTTTTACGTAACAAAAACATAAAATTTCAATAATTTTACTAAACATGAGAATAAGGATTGTTCCGTAAATTTGTATGTAACTCATACATGGATTGAACATAACTGTCATATAAAAGAATCATGTAACAATAATACATAACTATTACATAAAAAATATTATAATTAATTATGCAAGCGGATGAAAAATATTGCATAAAATGTTACATAGTAGCTACATAATTATTACATCAATCACATGTTGCACGTTTTCATTTAAAATAGACCGATTGTTCCATAGCTTTTATATAAGAAAATACACATTGTCTCAAAATTATTTTACAGATATGACATAATGCTCAAATGTTGGAAAGCAAAGCCAACTTTGAGACCTTCATTTTCGTACCTTGTGGAAAGCATCGGCGAACTGTTAGAAGAAAGTGTGAAAATGGTAAGACATTTATTTTAACTTTTTACTTTCTAATTAAAAATGAAGCCTCAAATGAAATCAAGCTTACAATATGTTTTTTGTCATAAAGTTGAAAAGTGATGACGGGCTTCACTTAAATTCGATTTATATCTTTTTCACTTTACTTATATAATAAAAAAGACTTGTATTCTGCAGCACTACGTAGATTTAAACACACCCTATGTAGATATGAACACAATGATTTTGGAAGGAAAGAATGACTACTTAACAATGATGACGGCTCCTGATCATGCAGTACTTTCATCTCCAACTCACGAGTACGTCAACTCTCCAAGTTTGCCATCAGAAGGACCTGGAGATTCTGCCTACCTGAGTATGAGTCCTTCAGGCAATGACGATTTAATTTTTAGTCCTCGGCATGACTTTAATCACACCCACTTCCAATTTCCTTCACCACCTGATAAAAAATCGTTAAGTGATTCTGACTCTGAAGACATGGAGTCTGATCCAATGCTAAAGGAAGAAGATGAC
Organism: Andricus quercusramuli; assembly: GCA_932178445.1. Classification (NCBI taxonomy): domain Eukaryota; kingdom Metazoa; phylum Arthropoda; class Insecta; order Hymenoptera; family Cynipidae; genus Andricus; species Andricus quercusramuli. The sequence continues at coordinate 109,410 of CAKNXH010060350.1, forward strand.
CCATACCTTAAACCTATTAACATCCATGCACAAAGAGCGAGATTTGTTAAAGAAAGACAATCCATGAGAGATAAGCCTGTAGTGAAACCTGATCTTAATTTGGACTACTCCAATACGCCTAATTTTCGATCTCTTGATAAAAAAGATGATGATGATGATGATCAAGATAAATCAAATGGAAAATTCGTGTCTTCTATTATTAGGACGCAGGATAATTATGTGAATATGCCGAAGCAGAAGAGTGATTTAAGAAGGGATGTTCCTGATGGATTTAGCAATCCTAGTTATATATTTATGGGCAAAAAGGATGATGAAACAACAGTTTGAAAACCTATTTTTTTTTTTGGAAATTCACGAACTCGGGTAGAATTGCTTATTTAAAAATAATTATTTAAAAATAAAACGAAGCAGGAGAGAATAATTAAATATATAATAGGAGACAGTCGAGAATCGAAACAAATACGTAAGAAGAGTAAAATAAAGAAAAAAACGTGATTACAAGGATTATGATAATATTGTATAGAAGAAAGAAAAAGAAGATTAACAGAAACTACAATAAGATTAAGATAGGGACAATGAATTTTAGAAAATCACGATTAGGCGGAACAATGATGATGAAAATATTTTTGAAGCAATGATAACAATTAGGGCAGGATTTCGCAGAAAAAATGGACATTAACAAAAAAGAACAAATGTAATGATGACGGGCAAACCAAAATAACTAAAATTAAGGAAATCGGTGTATTACTGATATTTAATTTCCAGTTATTTTATTTATGCACGCAGCGATAAAAATACAAAATGAATATGAAAAAAAAAGAATAGAGAAACATTGTAATGGGAAATTACTTTAAAAAGAAACTCGTACAAAGTAAGTTTAGCTATAACCAAATTCCTTTTTTAGGAAAAAGAAAAATTGGAAACGTACGTCCAGGGTTGCTACAATCTTTCTTGAAGTGAGAAACATTTTTAACTATAACTCAATTTTCAAATATTATAATTTTTAAAACTCAAGTTTTAATCATTTTTGTTCGGATTTGTACATTTTTTTCTTAATTTCTATTAATTTTCTTGAATGATTCGCACAATTAAAAATTTAACCAATTTGCGAATTTCGCATTTCGCTAGACATCTTTTTTATTTTTATCAAAACTAACAGAATTTTGAGTAAGAAAATTGAACATTACAATTTTGAGGTTCACCAAATGGAAGTTTTCGAACCAAAAATTTGTTAATTTAGAGTTAAATAGTACTAACAAATTTTTTCTTGTGTTTGGACGTTGTCCAAATCGATAAAATTCAAAGTTTTTTACCTATATTTCAATTTCAAATCTTGCTCATTTGAAAGATTCACATACTTTTATACTTGAATGAAATCGAGTTTTATTGAAAAACATATTTTTTCTATATTTCATGCCACCCAGAAAAGAAATTTAAAAACATTTTTATTTCGAAAATATCCACCTTTAAATTGTTTTGCAGTTGCAATTGATTCGCATCAGATGTGTTTTTTATTTAACGATTACTTGAAAAATGTCATATTCCATTACTCATTTCAATTAAATTTCAATGCATGATAATTTTACAAAAAACGACGAAAGACTATTTTTCATTAAGAGAGTTTCAATTTTAAACCTTTTGAATTCTAAAACTTTACCAAGCAGAACCCTTCAAACTCGAATTTCAATGCTTTCAAATTTTAATACTTTTACTGCAAAGTTAAAGCCAATTATAGCTTAAAAAATTGGAAATAAAACCTAGTTACTGTTGAAATTTTGAGTTGCCAAAGAATGAATTTCAGTTATTTTTGAGTAATTTCCTAACCTATAGTTCCTCCTAAAAACTGATGAAAACCAAAAAAAAAAAAAAAAAAATGCAATGAAAACAACAACAACAAGAAATACTTAACCGTTGAAGGTTTATTTTTAATCTCAGTCTCTCACAAACGAGGAACAAGTATTTATTAAAGTTCCTCCACAAACAAGAGAGCGAAAGTGCCATGAGATAAAATTTCTTGATAAGTATGTAAAAAGAAACTTTAGGGAATTCTCATCAAGGGACCAAAATCACTACTAACAAAGAGTGGCTGTGAGAGTTAGTGAACGAATGAAAGCATGTCTTTATATTTTTCTAACATCACATTATTCATTAGTTATATCAAGAAAGAGAATCTGATTCTTTATATACAAAATGTTAGAAAAACAACTGATGATATTGAATCTTTGTAGTCAGTTCTCAAAGGCTAAGTTCATCAGCTGATTATCAGTGAAACGATTCATCCCTAGATTATTTTTATTATGTACAGCAAGCTAATAAGCCTATTTAACAAACAAAAGATACAAGCCAGTGATGTAGCGAATATGTACTTAAACAGCGTTTTTGAGATTTTTCAAATTCTCCCATAAATTCATATTCAATTGCCTCAAAAATTGTTTAGAAAACATGAGAAATTTGAAAACAAAAACTGCTTTTTTAGGATCGTTCAAAGATGAAGCGCGATTTTTAAACTACTTGTTTTTCAGAAGTATGTCTGAGATAAATTCACGAGAGTGTGTCAATCATTCACTCTATGCATTTTAATGAGTGCTTCTTTTATTTTTAGTTCCTAAGCTTATTTGATGAATAGATTTCATGTCATTAATTTACCAGAATCGAATGTACTTAATACTCATCTTCGAGAGCTTAATGTGTGATTGCGAGCGCGTAGATATAATACAATTATAATCATAATTATAGTTGCGAGTAAATAAAAGTCTTAATGTAAACTCGCCTAGCTTGAGTTTAAAGAATTCAACTTGATGCAATGAAAAGTAGATTTGAATGCTGAGATGTTTACTCCTAATGTATTGTAAGTGTTGTACCTATAGAGATCGACTTTATTAGCTATAAGTTTTGTACGTTATTAAATTTATGAAGTTTAATTATATATATCGAGTGCTGTAAATAAGATAAGAGTGTCATGCCTTTGAAAGCAAAAATAGTACCGTATTGAATTGTGTGGACTTGTTTTTAAAACCTTTAATACTTTATTAGCGATTTTCTTATATAAAATTTGTATTTTCTTCTCAACTTATACTTCGTTGATCCTTATCGAGTACGGTACATCACTTTTATTCGTATCATTGTATACCAGAAGTCCTTTCTTTTCAATTATGTCTTCAACAAAATTCTTTTTAAATTTTTCCCACCTAAGGGTAAAAAATAGTACTACAGTCTTGAAATATTGAAATAAATTTCTTATTATACATAACATAGTAATATTAATATACAACGAAATAACAGCCCTATCCTCTGATTAAATTAATTTAATATTGAAATAATAGAATAATTAGAATTTTGATAACAGAAAGTAGCATGTTATAAATTACCTTCTATTTGTAACGAACTTTTGAAATAACTCATCACCCACGGGATATTTTGAATCGAGAAATGATCTAACAAGTTCCCAAATGTTGGCACGATTTTTGTCCAAGAGCCAATAACGAGGAATCAACAAACATCGCACCTGCGATATTGAAACTATTCGTCTCTTTTGCATTTGTTCACCTAAAAACATACATTAATGGTTAAATTTCACTTAAATAAAGTAATAATTGATTTTATATTTTTAATATTTTACGTAGGGCGAATTAATTTCAAATCTCGTTTCATTTCAGGCACCGATTCCTACCATTCGATCTTAATCCAAAAAAAAGAAGATGCATATTTTAGTTTTTTCTGAATTTCGAATTTATCAACTGGAATTTTCTCATGTAAAGTACATGGGAAAATAGTATATTGTGCTGCAAGTGCGGAAAGTAGGCAGTTCCACACGAGTGTGAGGTTTGCTGTACGAGCCAGAGGCGACTCGAAGATGAGCCGATGTCAAGTACTGTAAACTTCACAAGAGTTGCAACTGCCTACTTTCAGCATCTGTTGCACACGATATTTTTGGTAACAAATGCAGGAAATTTTTGATTTGTGAAACAATAGAAACAAATTTTTTGGAAATTTATGGTAAAATTACCAGAAATTTCCGGAATTTTACGGTGAATTTATAAATTACCAAAAATTTAAAGTATAGCTTTTTGGAAGAAATGATAAAATTTCCGGAATTTTATCGAAAATTACTAACTTTCCAAAATTTATGGAAAGTTGAAAAATTACTGGAAATTTCAGGTATCCAAAAGTTTCCGAATATTTCGGTAATTTATAGTATTTTTCAGTCATTTATGGTAACTTAACACTTCGAATTTGTCCAATCACTATTAACTACTCACAATGAGTCTCTTAAGCGTCAAAACATAATGATGTGAGGTTATGATTCCGGCAGGCTTGGAACGTAATTCTTAATCGAAATGTACAAGAGAAGCAGCAGCAGCTAGAAAAAGTAATCTTGTTCAAAGAGCGCAAGCGCAGCAGCTAGAAAAAGTCTTTCTATCTGCTTTGCACCACGGTTTTGGAATTTGTCACTTCCCGCACGCAATACATGCCTCGAAAGTCGAACATTTCGTGCATGCGTTACAAAAAATAACTTTTTGCCTTTTTTCGGAATAACTTCTGTGGGTCTGGGAAAATGATGACTTGTAGAGGACTTTCCAATGAAGAATGATATATTGGGCTTTCACCCATAACCTACCCCCAAGGTACCCAAAAATTATTATTGTTGGTTTAGCGGAATAATTATAATGTTTTCAAGTATCTACAGCCTGCAATTGTCATTATTATTATTATAAGTTACCCGGTAAGGAGGCTTGAATATAATAGGATTGAATAATGCAATTCCTGGGAATACCTGATTTTCCCTTCGTTCTCTTATATCAAAAACAGTATTAGAAGGAAGCAACTGCTATTTCTGTCAATACAGTCATTGACTTTTGAATCAGTCGAATTTACATACAATTTATTCACAATTATTAAATTATTTAATATTACTATGCATGTACAATTATTAAAGTCATATTAAAATTTATTTCATCTACATTGAATTCAAATTTTCAATCTATTCAAGATAACTAATTTTTTTCAAACACATAAATTATCTTTGAATTTTAGGTATCAGAAAATGTATTACACTCAATTCAGTTCAGTATATTGAAATTGAGGATAATACATTACATATAAATGCAATGTAAATTTCTTGAATTCAAATCACTTGATCTCTCCGAAGTGCAAACTTGAATTCATTTAAGTAGACTCTTCCTAACTTATATTCCAAAATGCATAATTCAAACAATTATTGTATACATACATTTCTTTCATCAATTAGAGTGAATTAAATACACCACAAATCTATCCTGCTTTACGGAGTACGAGAGAGACGTAATTAATGCTATATGAATAGCCGGAAATTACATTTTTGAGATAACCTATTCTATTTTTGTACATTGAAGCCTAAGGGGAAAATCAGATATTAAAAATAATAGAATTACCTCTGCTGTTACGTTAGAATCAGAAATGTTTAATCTTATTCTATTCAAGCCTTCTTACTGGGTATATTGATAATTTTCAGTTTAATTTATGTGCTGACCGAAAGCAAAGCAGGCTCCTCTATAAAACATACAAGTTTGCATGAATATTGTCCGAACATCGTTGGGATATTGTTGTTGTGATATAGTGGAAGGCTTCTTCATAAGCATGGCTGCAACTTCAGTGATTTCATGCCACTGAGTCACCTAAATGAAAACAATTTTTTTAAAGTGAGCTTTGAAGCTTTTCGTTTTATCAATTTAATTATTTAAATAATTTTTCATTCTCACAACATCTTGAAGTGTTGCAGTAACGATGCTTATCCGTTCTGGATCGACACTTGATCCTTGTTTTCTTTTAAATAATTCATCGGTAAAATCAGCCACTGTTTTTTGTGTACCAAAATCCAAATTTTCCGTCGCATCATCCTAAAAACGACTTAATTTTTAATTGGCAACAATAAAACTGTTTAATGCTCATCATCTGACATAATTGTGTGCACATTTTTCATCAATTCTGATATCTATCTGAACAATACTATTTTGATTGAAAATTATACTTTAGAAATATACTCATTAGTCTAAGTTCTATTTTATTTTGAAGAAAAACTGCCTCATTTCAAGCTCACCATCCATTCTTTATCAAAATATTTTCTGCCTTCCTTGAAAGCTTCGTGTTTTCTTCCTGGGTTCTTACATTTTTCTTGTGAAACTGAATCTCTCAACTTTGGAATATACTTCTTATATTGAATTCCTTGTTTGGATTTTATTTCTTGCACAATCATATGCTCAATTAATTTACATTCACCGGAGAGAATAAAATAGGCGTAATTCACCATTCCTTTCCCATCACCAATAATAATCTATAATCATAATCAATAAATATGCAACATTGCCGCTATTATTTTTCCGTTCAGAGTATTTACAATTTAGAGAAAATTTGCTATCTGTAATTGAATAAAGTAATTAAAAGCCCTACCTCGTTGGGTTTATAATTTTTCACTTTACTAAGTATGCAACACTCTCTAATCATACTTTCATCCCATCCTCTGAAGTAGTTAAAATTCATCATCGCATCTCGAAGTATGTCCCATTCTTCCAAAAGAGTAGATTTCAAGATTTTGTCAAAATTCTCCCTTGTAATGTAAAGTAAATCAACGCTGGCTATTTTAAAAATAAGTAAGTAGACAAAAATGATTTCTCTCTTATAAAATTATTTACTTAAAATTCCAATCATTGCATTTTCATAACTATAATTAAATAAATGAACTTACTTTTACTGCAAATTGTCATTGATCTGGGTACTCTATGCATGAGTGCAATTTCTCCAAAAATGTCCCCCGACTCTAACTTACCCACGTTAATTTCCGACGCATCACCTAAAAATTATAGTTAATTAAATCCTTTTCACTTATTTAAAAAAAAGTGAAGAATATTTGTATTTTCAACATTACCAATGACTTCATCGATTTCGATTTTTGATAAAGCAACTTCCCCCTTAACTATAAAATAAAGAGCTTTGGCTTCATGCCCCTGACGAACAATTACCCGCCCTTCAGGCACGTACTGATATCGACACACATATGCCAACGATTCCTTCATATCTTCCTCATATTTTTGAAAAGCATTTAGATTTTTGATGAGTTGCCAGATATATGCTCTATTATCTTTTGACCTTTCAGATGGAGCTATTAAAAGAATAGACCGATCCTTCGGATACATCATTTTTGTTACTTACCATTCATTTAAACTCACAAGTAAGTTTCATAATGTTAATATTAAATTAAACTAATTTGCAAACCGGGAGTAATTTAGGGAGCTTCATTATCAACCGGTTCGCTGAAGAATCGACCCCTTACTCATTGGCAATATGAAAATGATCCTTTTTCATCACAATACTTTTTCATATTTTAATTTTCTTTTTCACAAGCAACTTACAATCAATATCATTTTTATTCTTGCCAATAAATAATATTTCCCTACCGATAGTCGATAAGTAAGTAATTTTTCATGCTAAATCTCGATAAATAAATTTAACGAAGGCAATCTTAAATTTATATAAAAGAAAACTCTTAGTATGCTACTGATGGTACAACCTGCAATGTAAGTTCTTTTTTTCCTTGAGAATTCTTTCTTGCTGTTTTTCCCAATTCAATTTCTATTTCGCCAGGCGATACACTTTCGTTTATCCAATTTCTGTACACTATCACAAGTCGTACTGAAGCTCGAAAAAGATGTCTTCCTCTCAATCTCCCAACCTTGTAAAAATTAATAATTACAAACCTTCTTACTAGAATTAAATGACTAATTATTCAAAATATTTGAGGTAATAAGATATACTATGGTATTTCAATTCAACAATCTAGTCCTAGCGGATTCAGAAAATAAATTTCTATTAAGAAGAACACAAAACCTGAACAATATTTGAAAGTATTTTACTAACCACGGAATGCCGTTCCTGATTCCTTCTTACTTCCCCCAGGGCTTGCCACAAGGAACGCAGAGAACTTCTTCGCTCCATTGCCACTCATAAAATTCATTATCAAGTCAACTTTATTTTTTCCAAAAATCTCCAAGATGTCATAATTTCTTTCAACTAACCTTAAATTAATGACATAAGTTCTTTGGCGTGGAAAATACGTTCTATAGAAGATAATAGAAATTCTTGGTTGGGATTGTTTTGTCAATAATATGGCTATAGGTGCACACAAGAAATTGATTTTGGCGGGACTACAAAAAGTTTGGTATAATTTGTTCTTCCTAACGAAATTTAAATTTTTCTGTCTCAAACAATGTGTGGAACACTAATTTTATGATATATTAAAACATTATTTTCTTTTAGAAATAAAGTATAAATGTAGCTATTAGTTTTATATATCAACCTATACAATTATTAATATAGTGAGAAAAGGACATATATTTTTAAATTTTATTTGTGAAGATCAGAGTTTTAAATTGTGAAATTATAAGATGAATTAATTTCATAGCGCTACAAAGTCTATATGATAAATGTTTAGCCCCTTTCCTTTGATTGGATTATCTCTCTGGTAGTATCAGAGTGACAGCTGACACAGCAGCTTTATTTTTCAAGTGAATGTTTTAATAGAAAAAATGAAAGACTTAAGATATATTTTGACTTTCTCGGTTCTGCTTTTGGGTACGTAAATTTCCTCGAATTTACAAACTCTATGTATGTTAGTTTCTTGAATTTTTCCATTTCGTAGAATTATTTTGAAGCCAAATTATTAAAGGAATTATATTTCTTATAAATCCAACAGTCTCTTTAAATTGATATTATTTGTTTCTTATATCATTTTTGACGCAGATTAATTTTAATTTTACAGTTGCTACCATTTTTTATGTGATATTAATACAAGTCTCGTGCTTATTAAAGTCACGAGATTCGCTAACTTGACCTCTTTCACTTCTCAGTTGGGTTTGTCCCTTAGATCACTAGCATTATCTTTAATTATCCACAGGCGGTGATAATTAATTCTTGCGGCTTGAGTCGCATATAAATGATAAAAATTGAATGTAATCTGACTATTTTCATTCAAGAAACGGCAACAATATTTTCAAATACAACGTCACTTTTAAGTCTTCCGTTTTTAATAAACAAATGCGCTACAGCATGCGGGGAACATTGCATTGACAATTAATAATAATGAGAAAAAAACAAGATTGCTACTATTCGAATTAAAAAATGCATAATTTTAAGTCTTTCACATAAAAATTTAGTTTGAGAATTTTTTAAATCATGTAATTAATTAATTATTATTTCTAAATGGTTAATAACATTTTGAAATCAATCAAGCTTTCAGTTCTGAAAATGAAGAATGTTCCATTTTTTTCGTTCCAATTTGAAAACCTGAAATTTTGAAAGATTTAGAAAGGCCGTCGACACATATACCGTAATTTCGTCACAAATAACAGAATATTTTCGATGCAAGTAGTTCGTACATTAAAAAAAAGTGGCCTGTTCTTTTCAATATTTACATTATGTACAGTTAATTTTGAGAGATTTTATTTAATTTAATTCAAAATTCTTCATCGCTAATTACAAATTATTGACTTTTAACACTTTATATTAGAAAAGATCATCTATTAACGATTTCAATTTAAAATCTTATAATTTTTAAAGATTAGGTACAAACAAAATTATAGGATAATAATTTGTAATATTTTTCTTGCAAATTATTCAACTTAGAACGTTTCCACTCTAAAATTGTTACGGATGCAGTAAAATAACACTTTTATTTTTTTACGTCTCAAATAACGTAAATCGAAAGAGTCAATTAATAGAATATTTCAAATTTCCTACTTTGAAACGTCAAATAACGACACATCTAAAAAATGACACCGGCTCCCGGTAGAAGAGCGGGAAATCACACTTATGGCCACGTCTCATGACCGTGAGATGGGTGGCACGATGGAATTACGAGGAAAGGCTGGCCAAACCCTCGTGTGTCTTGAGGACACGAAGCGACCCAAGGATAACAGCTTTCTGCATCCGTCTTGCAAGTACCTTGGCATATTTTTGGCACGCGAGTATGACTTCAAGGTTACGAACCAGTGATAGTTTTGTACCTCCGAGAGCACCGATCACAAGGACAATTACTCTAACCAAAAATTTTGGGTACAGTCGTTGCAGCTCCCTTTTAAGGTCTTGATACCTCGCCTCTTTATCCTTCTCCTTAGCAGTGATGTTATATTCGGACGGAGCTGATAATTCATTCACGAATATAGTTCGTTTCTAGAAGCCTTGAAGTACGATGTCAGGCCTCGAGTGTGCAATGGAGACTCCTGTACGAAAATCGTAGTTCCAGAAAATTTGGCACTTCTCGTTTGGGCAATTGACTCTATCTCTCCCGGAACGTTCAAAAGGACAGGGTCGCGGCAAACAACGTAAGAGCGACAAAGATGGTAATAAAGCACTCTTAAGGCCGCATTATGTCTGTAGATATACGTCGTTCCCACGTGGGCGAGACATTTAGATAGTTTGTATTCAAGGTAATCAGCGTGTGCATTACACGCTCTTAACCTATCACTGGGAACTTCTTGACATAAAATGCGGTTGACATAAATTGTCGAGTAGCTCTTGGTGAAATTTTCCAATCTCTGCTTTCTTAACTTCGGCTTTCAGAAGTGGAGCATCTAGATGGAGTAATGCATTTTCCTTACTTGTGATGTTAAAATTCAGGCCAAGGGTCTCGGCCGCTTGCTCCGTGGCTTTGTAAAAGAACGTCCCTTTGCCCATAATCTCGTGGTTCCTGACCATCTTTAGGAGAGGATCTCTGCCATTCGCAACGATATAAGCTATACTTAAAACAATTCGGTTATGAAGACACTGGAGATTCAGAAGTCCGCGTCCGCCTTGACGGCGTGAAATGTATAATCGCGGAACTGACGAATTGATATGCAAGCTTTTATGCATATGCATGATCTTACGTGTGGTGACATCAAGGGGCTTAAGCTTGTTCTTCGTCCATTGAACCACCTCAAACGAGTAGAGTAGAACCGGGACGGCAAGCATGTTAGTCGCTGATACCTTGTTCAACGCCGACAGATTGGAAGACCAAATCTGTCGAAGAAGATGCTTGTAGAGACACCTTCACTGATGTTACGTCCTGAATGCGGCTTTGAGGCACGCCCAGGTATGTACGGGTCTCTCCAGTGTTGAGATGTCTAATAACACTTATATCCACAAGCTCAGGGTCCTTGGGAACGTCAGTAATCTTTCCTTTCTTCAAATGAATTTTCGCACACTTGTCCAAACCAAAGTCCATCCCAATCTCTCCTGTGTAGTTCTTGACGATATTTATAGCAGTTTGAAGTTTGCTTTTACCAGACGCATAGATCTTCAGGTTATCCATATAAAATACATGAGTGACCCTATGCTCGCGCTGATTAGTGTCGCCACAGAGGTATCCATAAGAATTTCGTAGGGCAAGAGATGGAGGCAGAAGTGTGATGCAAAAAAGCAAAGGGCTCATGGTATCACCTTGAAAGACGCCCCTCTGGAAGGTGACGTTGTTCGTCGCCAGACGATAATTTCTAGATAAGATGGTAAATCTAGTTTTCCAAAGAGGCATCAATCTCTCTATGCATCTCACTATGTGTGGATGTACCTTCAAGCTTTCCAACAGACAGATGATAAGTCTATGAGAGGTTGAATCGAAAGCTTTCCGGTAGTCAATCCAGGCCATTGACAGGACGCGCTGATGGACTGTAGCGTTTTTACAGACACACCTGTCAATCAGCAGGTTCTCCCGACAGCCTGCTACACCTTTTTTCGAGCCACGTTGTTCGTAATCTCTCGCCATACAGGCTTAATTCGTCGAACAATCCTGTTGTTTAGGACAGCTGTAAAGATCTTATACAGTATGTTCAAACAAGTTATTGGCCTGTAATTCTCTGGTTTGGACAAGTTGCCTTTTTTCGGTAGGAGTATAGTGCGTCCTAACACCAGCCACTGCGAAATGGGCGTCTCCGACTTTAAATATGAGGTGAATATGCGGGCCAAATGCTGGTGTATAGAAGTAAACTTCTTCCACCAAAAGTTCTTGATACAATCTGGTCCAGCACCGGAAAAGTTCTTCGTGCCTCTGAGTGCTTTTTTCACCTCTTCGGCAGTGACTGATGGGCACTCCTCCTCAGATTTTATGAGGCTGTCGCAAACTCCTTGAAGCGGATGATATTGTCAGTATCTTCTTTCAACTCTAGTATTTTCGGGATCTTGTACACCTCTCTCCAAAAAGTCTCTATCTCCTTGGGCTTCGGTGGGTTTTTTTCAAAAACAGGGGGATCACTGAAGAGGCGTGATGGGTCAGCGAGAAACTGTTGATTCTTCCTGATCCGTCTCTCCCCCTTCTGTATCCTCCTCCTTGCGTCAGATAACAGCCTTATTTTGTCAACAATATGCTGCTTGATTGTCAGCAGCCTTGACTTGTTGAGTGTGTGATTCAAGGTCCTTAGTTCTTGGGCGAACTTTCGAACCCTTTCCGTGAACGGTCTACCAGATGTTATGTGGTCGATCACACATTGAACACGGGACACATTCTGTCTTGCCCATCCAATTTTCTTGTTCAGCTGATGCAAGCGTCTTTTTGTCTTTTGATCCATCGTCGGCTTTATCCTTCGATTTGAATCAGCCAAAGCTCTCGCAGCACCATAAACTGAGCAATTGATGGTGCAGAGGTCGGACTCTTGCGAGATATCTCCACGAAGGGAGGCATCCATTTCAACTAGATCTTGTGGCTTAAGAGGAACTTGCATGTTGACGTTCCTCCATGTACTGAAATTGCGATCATCTTCCAGAAGGTGCCTGCTTTCTGCGGTTGGTCCTAATGTCGTTTCAGCTTAGTCTGCAGCTTGTTCAAGCAGCGGTTGAGGAAGCGCTCCGCGTACATATCCATTTTTCCGGAGGTAGTCGGGTTGATTTCGTAAAGACTGATGCGAAACGTGCTGAAGCTCTGGGTGTTTCAGGCACCACAGAGTATGCATGCGCGCCATAAAGCCTCCGCGAGCAGGGATAATGCTGGCATCGTAGCAGTCTAGCACGTCATTCTTAAGTTGATGCGTCCACTCAATGTGGGCGTTTCGCCGGTTCGTCGTCGTGTTTCCATCCAAATTATGGTGCTATGCGCATTCGATCGTCTTGAACCGCATCTACAACATTTTGGTGTTTTGGTGGTTTCATTGTTGTTCCCACGAGCAGCTAGGGAAAGGGTTCGTCCATCCTTGTAGAGCCCCGCGTGCAAGGATAAGGCTGATACTCTGAGAGGTCGCCGGTATCTCAGAGTCACCGTTAAAGACACCTCACCCAGGTGCCATGCAGCTTTCAGCACGGTTCTTACACCTTAGCTTAGGGGTTATTCCTTCGGGACCATCCCTGGACAATTGTCCGCGACTGCTTATTAATTATTGTA
>CAKNXH010060350.1:153172-191343 GCA_932178445.1 Andricus quercusramuli
TTAATAACTATAAACTAAAGCTACTGCAGTGGATTTGAATAAAATATACTCAAAAATTTCCTATACATTAGAGCCATCCTTGATTTTCAACTTTTTTTAGTCAAATAACATATCGTTGGAATTGTTATAATTAGCAGATCTCGAATATTTCATTTGTGAATTGATAAGTGCTAAACTTAAAAAATTTATATTCTGCTTTTTTGTGCTCATTATGTACAAAGGACTCCCGCTGACTAGGATCGACGACGGCAGCTCGACTGAGTGAGGGGAAGCCGCGTAGTGGGGGAACCTACCTCAGGTACCCAGGGCGGAATTGACCATCGCCCCTAATTTTATATCTTACAAAAGAGAGAGAGAGAGAAGAATCTCTCAAAGATTTATGGTTTTTAGAACGATGGAATTTTACCTCAAAAGGGGATTTTGCGTAATTTAAATAATTTTCGAGGAGAAATTAACTCGATTCTGCAAAGTTGGATTATAGTCTTTTTGGAGCAGGTTAGAAGGATGAGACAATCAGTCTACTCCTAAGGCCAATGGCCATATAATAAAATGCATCAGAAAGTAGAGTGCATATAGAAGATCGTCTGATTTATCATGCAACAAAGAATCAATTTCAGAGATTCAACTCACAGTTTGGATGGTTGAGCAACTCTCGCAAAGATAAAAAAAATTCAAAGAATGTTGAGAGAGTCTGAACGCTCTCAAAATTCTATAATTGAAAGAACAGTTCGGGACAGGACAAGAGAAAGAGGGATCTCAAGCCACTTCCGAAGTACTGCATTCGCCCTGATCCTTGCGGTTAGTCCGCAAGCCTCCAACGCTTCGTTTTCTGTTTAGTGATACATTCGAGACAATTTCGAGAAAATTCAAGATTTTCTTGAAACATGTTCAGGTGGACTCAAAACTTCATGGAGACCGATAACCTCAAATAAAAAGTTCCGAGATTCTCGACTCGAGATCTCGACATTTTTCATTTGAGATTCTCGATCTCCATGAAGATTTGAGTTCACCTGAAAATGTTTTAAGAAAATTTCGACTTCTCTCAAAATCGTCTCGAATGCGTCATTTCGAATGCTCGAATTTCTGTTGCGTAAGAGTTATGCAGCTATGAAGCTATGAAGTTTGCGCTCTAGATATTCTTTTGATTGATGCAACTTTTCGTGAAGTTCACTGAAAAGAAAACACATACTCGGAAACACATCTGGTGTCCCTCATCAGATCTGTATCAAAAAAATTAATTTTAAGATCAAAGCAATATAATGTGATAATCAGAATATATAAAAAATATAAGAGAAAAATACCTTAAATAGTTTAATAAAATTCCGCGCAAAATTTCTCAATGTGTGAGTTCCATGTATTGAAGTAGAAAAACTTTTTAGGAAGAGCGGGAAAAATATATAATAGGTTAGGTTCGAAATACGTAAATAATGTAACCGTAGTGTAACAGAAAATTTAATAGAGGAATAAGTAAGACATTAATTTCATACCTGTAGAAAATGTATATGTTGGTAATTAAACTGTGATAAAGGTAATACATTTTTTGTGAAGACGGAGCGGTATCCCTGTAAAAAGGAGAGCATTAAAGTGGATTATATGGCATTGAAAAAATTGTACACTTTAATGCCTATAAATCAACACAAATTCCGTTTTTGTCCGAATGTTGATTTAACGGCATTCGAATGCATTGATTGTATTCGATATATCCGGTCAGAAAAAGCATTAAATGGCATTCGATTTAGGCATTCGCTGAAGGCATTGCATGGCATTAAACTGATACGGTCATTCAAGTGCATATTCAATGCCATATAATCTACTTCAATGCTCTCCGTTTTACAGGGATGCCACGTCTCGACCCTTCTAGAAATAATCGAATGGACGCGATTCATAACAATTAAGTGTGATCAAAAGTTAAATCGGTTTAAACTGTTGCTAATTGTGTCAATTGTTCCCAATCGGGTTGAATTGAGTGAATGCAGTTACCTGCAGTGCGCCCTCTGCAGTTTTCGTTTGTAACACACATGACGTGCACGTGTTTAAAGGTTGGAAATTAAACTTTTAATAATTCGACAAAAATATCGATTATCAAAAATTAAGTGTTTGTTCAGGCTGTTTACCGTATGAAGAGTCGCATGTATGTGGATTACCAGTATGTAAAAATCATGCTACCTAACGATGTGACAGTGATATAGTGTATTTATCAAGTAAGCAGTAATAGTTTGATTTAGCGGATATATTATTGTAAAACTTTTATTTACTTCTTTTTAAATTCATATTGTTGACATTTTTTTTGTTTGAAAGCGTAAAGAAACGACTTGTAAATAATTAACGCAATATCAAAATGCTAGTGACAACTTAACCTCTAATTCAGAATAACGGATACCCAATTGAAAACGATTGAAATCATTAGAACGTAGGATGGCGCCAATATTTTGAAACTCAGACTAAATAAATTGTAGGTAGCATCCTTCAACACAACAAATAAAAAATAAAAATAATAATAAAATAATAAATAATAATAAATAAACAAATAATAAATAAAAAAATAAATCAATTTTTTAAAAATATATAAATTTTCCACTAAACATATCAATTCCTCACAAAAAATGAAATAGTTGAACTTTCATTCAAAAAAATTAATTTTCAACAAAAAAGTTGAATTTTCAACCAAAGTGATGAATTTTCAAATAAAATTGTAAATTTTCAACTCAATAGTTCAATTTAAAAGAATAAATCAATTTTCACCTAAAATTATGAATATTTAACTGGAACACTTGAATTTTCAACCAAAAAGATGAATTTTTAAACCAGAAGTTTAATTTTCAAATAAAAATAATTATTTTGTACAAAAAAAAAAATACAATTTTCAACAAAATACATGCATTTTTAACGGAATAGTGGAATTTTTGATTTAAGAAGACAAATTTTCAACCAAATAGTTGAATATTGAACTAAAAAAAAATTCAACCGAAAATGGAATAGTGACATTTTTAGTAAAAAAAATTAATTTTAGACCAAACATAAGAGTTTTCAACTGAAACAATGATTATTTAACTGACATAGTTGAATTTTCAAGCAAAAAAATTAATTTTTACTAAAAAAGATCAATTGTCAACCAAAACCTAAATAATAAGATTTCAAGTTAAAAAAATTAATGTTAAATCAAACCCAAATCAAGACCAGACAGATGAATTTTTTACTGAAATGATTAATTTTTAACTAGAATCATTGAATTTTGGACCAAGAAGATGAATTTCTACCAAAAGACGAATTTCAAACTAAAAAATCTGAACTGGAATAATAGTTACATTTTATATCTGAAAAAAATCATTTTCAATCAAAAAACATTCAAAGAAAAAGAACAGTTGAATTTTATGCCAAAAAGATGAATTTTGAACCATAAAGATTTTTTTTTTACATAAAAAGTCAAATTTTCTACAAAGTACATACATTTTCAAATAAATAGTTCAATTTTCAAATGCAAAATGTCGATTTTCAACGACATAGTTGAACTTTCACCAAAAAAAAGATAAATTGATTTTCAACAAAGTAGTTACATTTTCAACCATAGATGAATTTTAAATTAAAATGATGGATCTTCTCGTGAGAGTGACAGTGAGAGAAAGGGTGACGAATTAACAAGTGAAAATGCTAATATCCGTAGGATATTAGTTTTTTATACGAAATTGTAGAAAATTCAATGAATAATTTGAAGAAAAAATTTCACCTCATTGGCAAATTTGTTAATGACAGCACTCTCAGCTCGCGGAAATTATTACAAAACATTTATTTAATTTTTTTCATGAACACATTGCTTAAATGTGTTGCCTCGAAAAAAAGAAAATAAACGTTTTCAAATGATTCCCGCGAGACGAAAGTTCTACCATCAAATTGCCACTTCATAAACTCCAAATCCTACTAGCGATTAACCCGATTGGGAACGATTGGGAACGATTGGGAACGATTGAAACTTTGCAACACTCAGTCGTTCCCAATCGTGCATACACGATTAAGAAACATGATTAAAAACAATTCAAATTTCTTTCTATCGTTCTGAATTGTTTTCAATTAATTATTTCTAGAAGAGGATCTTGGAAACGTTGTGAACGCACACATTAAGAATTACAATGCAACACATCGGAAAGCAATGCATAGGAGTAAGCAGGGTCAACGTCAGTCACAAATCCAATGCACTATTTTTGTGACAGTTTTTGAAGTTTTTGTCGATTATCATAATCATAAGTTCGTTTGAATTAAAATTAAAAATATTCATGTTTGAGATGAATTTAGAGAAAATCTGTTATTTAGTTCTAAACTCCACGATATTATTACAGGAAGTACTCAAATAATCTGAATCAGTAATTGAATTCATACAAGTTGCAACTTTCTTTAAAAATAAAAACCATTACAGCAGAGGCACGTTTATATACTCATCAGGTTCAATATGTAAAATTGCTATCTCATTCCATTTTATCAAACTGGAGTCGCTTCGGTATTCTTTCGTTAGCCTTATGATATTTTTCATCTTATCTAATTTTATTCTTATGTCCTTTGACTCTGATTCGTAGCGGACGTTTTGATTGGCCAATGCAAGCTTTCCCGCAAAGAAATTATATTTTGAATATAACATTACATTGGTCAAAAGTATCGAGTCTGTCTTTCCCTAATTTAACAAATTTGTCAGTTCTAACATTAACAGTTTCATTTAGAAACCTTTTTATGTTATGTGAAATTCGGCCTACAAAGGAAACTGAGATAATTGCTTCTGAGTTTTGAATAGTACTGTCATTATCGATAATGTCGTTAGAGTTATTAATTTTCGTCTGTAGTACAATTAATCTTTTATTGATATTATTATCAATAAAATTTGTTGGATAGGTTTTATAGAATAACAGTTTTTTAATTAGTTTTAAATTTTCTGAGTAAAAAGAAACGTCAGCTGAAAGAATAGCAGAATCAAAAAGATTTTTAACAATTCCAATTTCATGCTGTATGGTGTGATTAGAAAAATAGTTTAAATATCTTCCTGAATAAGTTTTTTCACAGAACCAATGAGTTTTTATAATATTGTTTCAAGATCTTATTACTTCTAAATTTAAAAATCCAATTGAATTGTTTTCTTCTCTTTCGATTGTAAATTGTGGTCTGTTGTGATAGGAATTAAAAGGTGAAACGATCATTTTATTCTGAGGAATAATTAAAAAGGAGTCATCAACATAACGTCCATATGTTTATTGGAAAGCCAATATTGATTTGATTAAATACTTTTGATTCTAAATCTTGGATGACAATTGATAGCCGAAATCGATGAACCCATAGGCATACCATGTGCTTCCTGGTAAAAATTACACAGGGCAACACATTTTCACAAATCTGGGCACGGCATCAGAAAGCTACTATCTTCTACTTTGAAAACCACTACCCACTTTTTTAAACGGATTTTTACAAGCAGATATATCGTTCTTTGAATTTTAGAAACTTCAAGTTTCAGATAATACTGAAATACATGAGAAAAAGTATCTGCGAGGTTTAACAATAAACTATCACTTGATCTTTTACGTGTAAAGTGTATTTTATAATGTGATACGTCCAGATGGCACTTTACACGTGTAGCATTCAAAAATTCAAAATGGCGGATATAGTTTATTATTTTATTTTTTGTTTATTTTTTCATTATTTTTAAAAAAAAATTTTTATAGTTTATTTTTTTATAGTTTCTTTATTATAATTATAAACAGCAAGCTATCAAGTACCGCATAACATAATATATAACATGGATCGAACTCACATTTAATGTGTGCTGATTCTAAAGAATCTTAAGAATAACTTTGTCAGAAAATAACCTCAAATACTTATGCAAAACCATATGTCGCAATATATTTGTACAATTGCGACAATCAGACCTAATATGCTATGCTGACAACATACTATCCATGACAGGTTAATTCCAAATGCTACAGAAAGGTTATAAATCAAGAAAACAATAACCTGCAAGCCTCGAACCCCAGGAAGATTAACCCGAGATCGTAATAACCTGCAAGCCGTAATCCCCAGGAAGATTAACCTAAGAATACCACGCAACAGCACTTCTAGCGGCTATTCTCTCTCCGACAGTCCTTTTCAGAATAGTTGACGAGTCTTTTTACCAGGTGTTTGTCTCCACCGGCTGTTCTCTTTCCGACAGTCCTTTTCAGAATAGAGTTGGCGAGTCTTTTTACCAGGTGTTTGTCTCCAGCGGCTATTCCCTCTTCGACAGTCCTTTTCAGAATAGAGTTGGCGAGAAATATTTCCAGGTGTTTGTCTCCAGCGGCTATTCTTTCTCTGACAGTCCTTTTCAGAATAGTTGGCGAGTCTTTTTACCAGGTGTTTGTCTCCAGCGGCTGTTCTCTCTCCGACAGTCCTTTTCAGAATAGTTGGCGAGTCTTCTTACCAGGTGTTTGTCTCCAGCGGCTATTCTTTTTCCGACAGTCCTTTTCAGAATAGTTGGCTAGTCTTTTTACCAGGTGTTTGTCTCCAGCGGCTATTCTCTCTCCGACAGTCCTTTTCAGAATAGAGTTGGCGAGAAATATTTTCAGGTGTTTGTCTCCAGCGGCTATTCTTTCTCCGACAGTCCTTTTCAGAATAGTTGGCGAGTCTTTTTACCAGATGTTTGTCTCCAGCGGCTGTTCTCTCTCCGACAGTCCTTTTCAGAATAATTGACGAGTCTTTTTACCTGGTAAAAGATCAAGTGATAGTTTATTGTTAAACCTCGCAGATATTTTTTCTCACGTATTTTAGTATCATCTGAAACTTGAAGTTTCTAAAATTCGAAGAACGACATATCTGCTTGTAAAAATCCGTTTAAAAAAGTGGGTAGTGGTTTTAAAAGTAGAAAATAGTAGCTTTATGATACCGTGCCCAGATTTGCAATATAATAAAAATTCTCAATGTGAGCGAAGCTCAAATATCGCAAAAAACCGTGTTTTTTGCACTTTTAGGTTAGGATATCTCGAAAACCTAGGGTGATGGAGCAATTCTGAGTTCAGATTCGGATTCAGTGCGTCAAATTCCTTCGGGTACACTAGGTCCGGTCTGGGGGTGTGGTATTTCATCGAATTTTGTAGGCCTGTGTTATTATCAAATTTAAAGAAGGTGTTATTCATAAGAAAATGAATACCATCATTAAATCAGGCGAAAATTTCAGTACTAAATTTATTTCCCACAGATCAAACCACATTTTGAAATTTTAAAAGATTTAGAATCAGATATTGATAAAATTCCGGATAATTTTAGAGATGAACTTAGAGAAAAAATCTTATCATCATCTACTTATTTAAAGAAACCTCAACGAATTGCAGGCATTGACAGAATTATCGCAAATAAAATATACGTAAAAAATAGTTTTCTTAGTAAGAACAAGGAAAAGATACTTGCAAAAAAGCCGATAAAGGCAACGTGACCGTTGTGATGTGTCGCCAAGATTACAATAAAAAAATGAATATCTTGTTAAATGATTCCAAAACATATGAAAAAATGAATTATGATCCTTCAAACTTTTTACAAATGATAATTTCAAAATGGTAGATGATCGGAGGACATGTGGTTTCCTGAATCCCAGCACAATGAGAGCAGATTTGCTCATTTACTTACGGTAAATACTAACATTGCTAGAATGTATGGACTTCCAAAAATACATGAACTAAACTATACGCTTAGACAACTTGTATCTTCCATAGGCACTTCTACTTATTACTTGGCCAAGATTTTTAGCAAAATTATTTCTGATTCCTTACCATCATGTCCTTATAAAATAAAAAACACAACTGAATTTAAAGAAAAAATCCAAAACATAAAAATACCTGATGATCATATTATGGTATCACTTGACGTCACATCACGTTTCACTAATGTTCCTTTAGAACTTGTTCTGAAAATCATAGAATCTAGATGGAATTACTTTTAAAAAATACCAAAGGATGGCATTTATTTTCTTATGAATAACACCTTCTTTAATTTTGATGATAACTTTTACCAGCAAACTCATGGTATGCCTATGGGTTCACCAATTTCGGCTATAAATTGTCATGCCAGATTCAGAATCAGAAGTATTCAATCTAATCAATATTGACTTTCCAATATATATATATATATATATATATATATATATATATATATATATATGTACGTTATGTTGATGACTGCTTGTTAGTTATTCCTGAGAATAAAATAGAATTCATCGTTTCAGTTTTTAATTCCTATCACAACAGACTACAATTTACAATCGGAAGAGAAGACAAAAATTCAATTGGATTTTTAAATTTAGAAGTGATAAGATCTGAAAAAAATATTATAAAAACTAACTGGTTCCGTAAAAAAACTTATTCAGGAAGATATTTAAACTATTTTTCTAATCATCCCATACAGCATGAAATTGGAATTGTTAAAAATCTTGTTGATTCTGCCATTCTTTTAGCGGACGTTTCTTTTCACTCACAAAATTTAAAACTAATCAAAAAAATGTTATTCTATAATAGCTATCCAACCTATTTTATTGATCAGCATATTAACAAAAGATTATTTGTACTTCAGACAAAAACTAAGAACTCTAACGACATTATCAATAATGGGTCGAAAGATCTCAAGTGTGCCACTTTTAAATCGATTGTTCTATTTTCCATCAATTCATACAGTTTTCCATTCGTTTTTATATCAAAATAACTCCCCTAAAGTATTTTTGCAAAAAAATTTTTTTTTCAAAAGTTATTAACAATCAAAGTTCTTGATCACTTTTTTAAAAAAATTAATTACTCGCGACCGGTTAGTCGAAATTCAATAATTGAGTCATGAAAATATTTTTTACGAAGTATACTTCACGCTAAAAAATTGCTTGGTAGGGAAAAAATTTTTTTATTGTTTGAATAATCGTTTGTTTTTAACAATTGAAAATTAATTAAACTTCTCCGCCTGTGAAAGGATTCTGCCACGTTCCAATAGATTCTACAATCTCTTCCGAAAATTTTGGTGAAAAAAAAGTTGTTATTTTGCAGTAGTTAAAAAGTTATTGATTTTTTTGTGTACGTGCTCCGACCTCCAGCGCTGGTCAAGCACGTACAATTATGTAAACAAATGCATAGTTTAGGCGTTTCTTGGAAGAAAGTAATCGTTTGTATTCCTTAGTAACTTTAAATTATCTGACTGTAATATTTAGTGATTAAGATTGGTCATTCGATATTATTTGTTTATTTAATAAACAAATTTTATAAACAAAAGCATAGTTTGGCCATTTATGGACAGAAAGTAATAGTTTTTTTCCAATCGTCTTCAAATGACATAGGTGGTGATGTTTAGTGACTAAGAATTGTAAATCGATATTATTTCTTCGTGTTATAAACAAATATTATAAACAAATGCATAGTTTGACCCTTTATAGATAGAAAGTGATTGTTTTTCTTTCTAATTGTCTTCAAATTACATAAGTGGTGATATTTAGTGACGAAGAATCGTCAATTGATATTATTTGTTTATGTTATAAACAAATTGTATAAACAAATGCAGAGTTTGAGGATTTATAGATATAAAGTGATCGTTTTTCTTTCTAATAGACTTCAAATTACATGAGTGGTGATGTTTAATGACCTAGCAAGAATAAATTTGGAATAGATTGTTAATAACTTTTGAAAGAATAAATTTGTTGGAAAAATATTTTAGGGCAGTTTTTCTGCTATAAGAACGAATTGAAAATTGTATAAATTGATTGAAAATAGATCTATCGATTTTAAAGTGGAATACTTGAGATATTTTGACCCTGATGACAGTACTATTCGAATGTAAAAAGCAATTATCTCAGTTTCCTTTCTGGCAAAATTTAACATAACATAAAAAGACTTGTAAGTAAAACTGATAATGTTAGAACTGTATTTATAGTTGATACTAAACTGGATAAATTTGCTAAATTAGGGAAAGACAGGCTCGATACTTTTGACCAATGTAATCTTATATTCAGAACATCATGTCGTTGCGGAAAAGTTTACATTGGCCAATCGGAACGTCCGCTACAAATCAGAGTGAAAGAACATAAGAAGAACATCAGATTAGATGAAAAATCTCATAAAGCTATAAGTGAACACTTAACGCAAGAACACCAAAGCGGCTCCAATTTTATAAAATGGAATGAGGTGGAAATTTTACATATTGAACCTAATGAGTATAAATGTGCCTTTACTGAAATCGTTTTTATTAAAAAAGAAGGTGTAACTTGTATGAATTTAATAACTGATCCAGATTATTTCAGTACTTCTTATAATAATATTGTTGAGTTTATAACTAAATGACAGATTTTCTCTAAATTCATCTCAAACATGAATACTTCTAATTTTAATTTGTTAATAATTTATTTGATGTTGTTATTCTTGTTTGAGTGACCTTCCAGGTTTCGTTGGTAATCGAATGGTTTTCGCCCAATGCTCTTATAGTCCGGGAGCCAGCTGGCATTTTGAGTGACACATTTGAAGAAATCTGAGATTTTCGGCTAGTGTTAATTTCGTGTTGCTAATAAACGAAGTGAACGTCAGCTTCCATGATAGCGGTGGGTATTGCCGTGGCAGCCACCCACACACGTATAATTATAATTTAAAAAAACAAATATGAAGAAAGCTAAGACATTGTTTGTACATTTATTATTGTATAAACAAACGGAAAAAAGTAGTCGGATGACTTTATGGTGGGGGGTTGTACATCAGCTTCCCGTCCAAACATGTGAAAAATATGCACTAAATAAAATTATACTTACCCGGGTAAAAAAATGTTGTATGGGATTGATCTAGGAAAACATCTGGGAAATCGTATAGGTGTCGTCTCTCAGATAGTATAATAAAAGTATGGTATATGAGACGATCCCATACTTCACGTCTATTCGAATTATGTATGGGGGATATATGGCTTGAATATAGCTAAAGTATAACAAGGTATATTCGAAGTCTAGTAAGAGTATAGCTAAAGTATATCTTAGAAGTATAGCTGAAGTATAGCTGATGTATAGCTGATGTATATCTGTGAAGTATAGCTCAAGTATTTTAGAAGTATAAATAAAGTATGCCCAAAGTATAGGGAAAGTATGGCTATAGTAGGTTAGGTATAGCTATAAAGGTATAGGCATAGAATAAAAACATAATATGAAATAAGTACAAGCGTTGTATTCTTGATGAAGATATTGAACACCTGGAATACATCAAATTAAAGATCCAGAATCCTGATTTTCACAGCATGAAAAAAATATATATTTGTTGCAACTTCTAAATTTAGCGAAACTTGAGAATTTCCTTATATTATTAAAAATATAACGTTATGTCTTTTATCTAAATAATAAATAATTCAAATTTTTCCATGCAATAACAATGCTATGGTCAGGAATGAAAGATTACTAGATCTCTTACCCACATATAGAAAATAATAAGAAGGGAATAAGCTTCTTATTATATAAATCTCCTTGCTTTAAGGAATCTCCATCCAATTGAAAAACTGAACAGTTGAATTTTAACTTCGATGTAGATTTCGTGAGATAAATATGTAACGAATTTTGTTGTAACTTGAAGAATTTATTAACTGGCTTCTTTATTACCCTCGCGAACAATATTCGTTGCACACTTTTCTCAAGAAATCATTTAAATCACGAAATGTTTTTATTTGCGGACAATCTGTCGTTCACGATTTATTATGTTTTATCCCGTTGCTATGATATCTTTAAAAACAAATGAACACATATTGTATGCGATACTTTAGCCATACTCAAGTATCGATTAAGTATATCCTATGCTTCAGCTATACTTAAGTATACATGAAGTATATGATATATTTCAGCTATACTTAAGTATAGATGAAGTATATCATATACTTCATATATACTCCAGCTATACTTCATCTATACTTCATCTATACTTCAGCTGTACTTAAGCTAGACTTTAGCTATACTATTTCAATATACTTGAAGTATGGGATCGTCTCATTTACCATGCATGTTTTATACTTCTGAAAATCGATGATTGATCAATCCCATACTCATAATTTTTACCCGGGTAGAAATCTGAAATTTAGGGAAGTAATAGTCGACTTTAACGGCTTCACGAAAAAAATTGTTCGCTAAGTTTTTCGCAGTGGAAAAGTGCTCAGCTGACGACTTAAAGATACGGCGCATCGGTATACGCGTGGGCACGTGGCACCCTTCACTGCATCGGCTGAGAACATTTCCACTGCGAAAAGCTCAGCGGACAATTTTATTTGTGCAACTGTTACATATAACTATTAGCTTAACACGGAAAAAAGTATACTGTAAGATGTACAATCTCGAACAGTAAAGCTGGGGTTTAAGGCGTACCCACTGTGAAATAAGCATTTTTCACAGTATTGAATGCAGTGTGAACCAGTAATCTGAAACTATACTGGTCGAAATACCACTTGTAGCAACACATATAGCAGCTATTACAGTTTGGCATTGTAGAGTCGAATAGCACTGGTGGGCGCCGTTTAAATTACTGCTCCGCATTGTAAGGTTTCACTTATAAGGTGACAGACGTTACGTTTTCCAATTGTGAATTTAAAATGGTGAATTATACAATTTACAACTGGTAAGATATCCTCTTTCATAATGCGATGGGTAGTGGGCTACAAAGTAGATAGTGCAGTTTGAAATAGTAATCCGGTATACCAATATGGGATCTCACCCCGCACCAATTTCGCAGTGTGAAATTGTAGCATTTCCTTTTACGTACTGCGTCAAGTGCTAACTGAGAGTGTAAGAGGTACAGTGTGAACTGAAGAGAAAAATGTTACTGAGCGAGATTGTAATATCTCCACTTCCAAGTAGTGTTTTTCGCTCAGCGAGATTTGTTTTACTTACAATATGAAGTTTATTTTTATAATTAATTATTAATCAATAATTATTTTTCTAACTAAAAACTAAAAGGTGTATTGAGATTATATTAAACTCCATATCTGCCTTACTAAGGAAAAGCTTACGTAAGTGACATTGTCGTTTAGGTCGAATTTAACATTTTCAGGATTATTAGTCAAACTTCAGTTCAATTTCAGTTTTAGGTTATGTTATTAAACTAAAAATGAAATATATACATTATTTTGTCGAATTTTTTCGTCTATAGACAGACCGCCCACTGACATTTTACAAAATGAAAAAATTGTCGGAAACTATTTGATGTTTTCTCTTTTATCATGATATTATATGAGATAATTATTATAAATAAACATTGCGAATAACTCTACTTTATACTTCAATACTGTTTTTTTTTTCTACAAAATTTTCAGAATTTGAAAATATTCTGAAGAATTATACATATATAAAAAATACTTTTTTTAAATTATTTCTACGATTAAATTTTCTGCTTATGATATTTTTGATTTCTTATAACACTGAAAATGGTTAGGATCGTACTTGATTAAGCCACCCAGGTTCAAATATTATATTTGGAAGAATTTTTTTTTAGTAAAATAATGCATTGTTTTCGACATGTCATTTTTTGAAATAATAATTTTAAAATAATCTGTAATAACATTTTAGTTAAAATTAATTTCCAATTTTTACGTTGTAATAATTTTTTCAACTTTTTCACATTGATATTTGTAGAAATTACTACCATTTCATGAAAAAAAATATTCTCACATTTTTTTCCAGATTTTCAACAACAATAAAATCTACCATACTACTGTAATATTGCGGTCTTTAACATTAATTCTCGGAACCAAATATATTTTTTGTTTGTTTTAAACCGTTTTTATTCTAATTCAGCATCCCCGAAAAAGTCCGAAAAAATGACTAATTTTTGTTTTTTCGTTTTTTTCATTTTAAATGCTGCCGGTTTTGACTTGAAGTTCCCCATGTACAATGCATGGGGAAAAATCACTTTTTTCAGTTTTTGAAATAATTTTTTAGCGTTTGGAAAAACGTGACGAAAAGTATAGAGGCTTGTAGAGAATCATCCAGCGAAGAATTTAATGTATCGGACATATGGGTTTGACACCCCTAACGCACCCCTACGAGTCCCTGAATACTACCCTTAAAACGAAAAATATCAATTCTCCATAAAAACGACCTTTTCGGTACTGCATTCTCGTCTTTTTCTTACCTCAAATAATTAAATTGGTCTAGTGGAATATTTTTTAACATTGCCTAAGTAATTTTCAATCATTTAAATAAATGGAATTTGTTTAAATATTTTTTTTGAAAATTCGTTTTTTTCCTAAAAATTATTACTATTGGTCTACTGGAATATTTATTAACAATTATTTATTAATTTTCAAATATTCAAACAAATGGAATTTGTTTAAAACTTTGCGAATTAATTAACAAATGTTGATAAAAATTCCACTGAATAAATAATAATAAACTTTGATAAAAAAAATTCAAAAGAAAATTAATCAAACAAATTCCATTTCTTTCCATAATACAAAATTAATAAATTATTGTTAATAAATATTCCACTAGACCAATAGTAATAATTTTCAGGAAAAAAATGAAATTTCGAAAAAAAATTATTTAAACAAATTCCACTTGTTTGAATAATTAAAAATTCATTAAGCAATGGTAATAAATATTCTGCTAGACCAATACAAATAATTCTAGCTGAAAAAAAGATGAGAATACAGTGCTCAAAGGTCGTTTTTATGAGGAATTGATATTTTTGGTTTTAAGGATAGATTTCAGGGACTCGTAGGGGTATGTTGGGGGTGGCAAACCCATATGTCCGATACATGATTCTTTGTTGGATAATTATCTACAAGCTTCTATATTTTCCCTTCACATTTTTTCAAACCCTAAAAAATTATTACAAAAACTCAAAAAAGTGATTTTATCCCATGCATTTTACACGGGAAACTTCAAGTCAAAACAGGCAGCAGTTAAAATCGAGAGAACGAAAAAACAAGAATTAGGCATTTTCTTTTTTCGGATTTGGAACGAAATTGTAGGAAACGTTGCCCTCTAAAAAAAGTGTTTTTGAGCCACCCTAATCCCCATATCTCATGAGAAAAATTTTATTTTTGCGAAAAATTTAAATTTGAATCACTATTCAACGTTTGTCTCATCTTAAAATAGTGATTTCGATTTTGCATTTGATATATTATTACGATGTTTAAACTATTTTTTATTTATATATCAGTTACGTAAATAAATGTTGAGTTTTAAATAAAGTAAGATGATAACAAAGTCAAATTAAGAATTCCAAAAATTTCATTCGAAAGCATTTTCTCAGATCTTAATTTTCAATAATACAAAATATGTACTCTTTAAAAATTGTAATTTAATTCATTTTATAATAATACATATAAAATACTAATAATATATTTACTGTGTGACTTAATACTTCTAAGCAAAATATTTTCCCCAAGCTCGTCACAAAATATTAGATATCATCAGTAAGAGATTGATTAACAAAATTTTAAGTAAACATTTATCATCATTTCATAGCCGGCCACGTTTTTCTCAGAGAAACCCCATGGCCGAGAATTTGGCAGAAAAATCTAAGCGGTTCCGTAGCTCACTTGGCTAAAGCGTGCGCCACATTTAGGTTTTAGGACAGGTTTGAGGTAGTTAGGTAGGGTTCGATTGCCCATCGGGGGCGATTTTGCGAAGCGTTTAAGCGTGCGATCATATGTATAAGAGTCTATGCGTGCGATTATGTAAGAATAATCGTAAATTAAGTGCAGCAATCATATATAAAATAATTTTTTCCCTCCTTAAATCGATCGACATTTTACATCATTTTTGTTGTGGAAAGTTTCAATCTAATCTATTTATAAATCGTGTATAGCATGCGTGCAGTGTATATATACATATACATATATGCGTTACAATTCGAAACTATAATTTTTGCTCCTAGAAGGACAAGGATTACTGAGCGAGAGTGTAACCTCTGCTCTCGCGAGACAAGCAGTGTATACAATGCGAGCTGTATCTGGCGCTCGCTGCAAAGTAGGGATTGCAGGGTGACATTGCAAAATTGTCACTCATCCCCATTTGATCTGGATACGGATTTACAATTTCACAGAGTGAATCTTGCACATTGATGCAGTAGGATTCACTAATTTCTCCCAAATTGTAAGAATTACACCGTGGTTGGACGAAAGGCTCCGTTACTGCGCCACAGAGTAATATTTCATCACTTTCCGAGTATATCTTACAGCGTACTTTTTTCGTTTTAGCTTTCTTGTTCTCGGATATCTATTGATTTTTATTAATAAAGCAGTGCGTATATGCACGCAGGCATGTTTCGCCTATTTCACGGCATCAGCTGCTTCTCTCTCACGCTAAATTATGCAATTGATTATATTCATATAAGTATCTATACTTAACGCATTTATTGAGAAAGATAATTTTAATGTCCATCTTATTTATATTTTGATGTATACGTATTTACTGCTGATATTGTCATGCATACATATTTAAAGGTACAATTGAGCGACAGAGATAACCCAGATAACAATGTGCGCGCACAATGATGGCGTATTGACTCGCACGCGTGCGGATTGTCCCGCATAATGGCACGAAAATATGACAAAAAATAAGGTTCTGTTTGTATACACTTATACTCAATATTAAAAGCTGAGCTATATACTCGCGTATCCAATATAAGCATGAACGCCTGCTAAAAACACTTCACTCGAAAATGATATGCAAGAAATTAAGGAGGAAAACGCGGAATATCGCGCTGAAAACTAAAACGGTATAAAACTTGATAAAACTGGGGCTGATGGTGGGAGACTGCTGAGGACAGAGCGGGGAGACTATAGAGGGCGCGTGTGGGCGCGCGACGGCCAACATCATTTCGCAAAAATTTTTAAACTTCTTATCTCAACTTTAATGTATTAACATCACTATAGAATTGAAGATGTATTAAAGTATTCAAAAAAGAAGTACAATAAAGTATAAAATTAAGTTTTCAAATAAATAAAAATATCTAGGATCTAATTAGACCACTATTATGGAATTATTTATTATCTACAGGATGAACGCACGCATGCGTCGCAGATAGGCTTCCACACGCAGTCATACGTGAAGTACGTCGTGATGGCGATATGAGACGCATTACGCACGCACGCACTCTACCTACCCATCACAGCATGGCGACAGGTGATGGGGGCATGCCTGCGTTATGACTGCCACAGCGTGCCTCGCACGCATGCGAGTACTGTGCGTCGCACGATTATTATCTGGGTAAGCAGCTGAGTGAGTTAGGTGCAGCGAGAAACCAAGAAAGCTAAAACTTCGTAAACTAATAGTTAACATTAACAGTTTAACGAAAAAAAATTTCCGCTGAGCTTTTCACGGTGGAAAAGTGCTCAGCTGATGCAGTGAAGGGTGCTACGTGCTCGCGTGCATACCCCAATAGTACGGAACGTTCCGCAGGCACCTTCGGACCTTCAGCTTTCTTAATATAATTTTATTCAGCGCATATTTTTCGCATGCTTGGATTTGAAACTGACGTTCAACCGCCCACCATAAAGTCAGCTGACTACTTTTTTTCGTTTATTTACATCATAGTAAACGTACCAAGAAACTCTCAGCTTTCTTCATAATTTTTTTTTTTTTATTACTTTATACGTGTGTGGGAGGCTGCCGCGGCTACACCCACCGCAAATGCGCAAGCTGACGGTCACTTCGTTTACTAGCGATACTAAATTAACCATAGAGAAAAATCTTAGCGTTCACAGTTTTGGTCATAAAAAATGGCAGCTGGCTCCCGGAATATTAGTCCTTGAAGGTCTCTCTGTCCTTCGAGTTTCAGGCGCTTTCCTTTCGTTGAAGTGGGGATTCAGGTAGTGGCGTGTAGCTCCTTTGTTGGAGTCTTGTACCCTTTTTCCTGGCTTTTCAGTTCCTATCAAGGAATCAAGGTGTTGGCGAGTGCAGGCACTCTCGGTCGTTGCAACGACTTAAAATCAAGTGTACTTTTTCCTAGCATATTCAGGTATCTGATTCTTTGGATTTAAATTCAGTGCTTTCATTTGTGAATTCCTTGTTAAGTGATTCCCGAATCGATCGTCTTCTGGTGTTATGGGAAGTGACGACTCGGACGACGTATCACCTCCGGTTGCGTCGGGATCGATCGTTCGGTGAACGATCATGGTCGTAGCTTCCGGAGGCTATATCTGTGCCAATTTTCCACAACAACCCAAAACCTTTTTTGGGTACAAAAGGAGTGCCTTGTTGGACAGGCTCAGGTACAGTAAGTTTGGATTAAATTCAACAAAAAGGTATTTAGAAGTCTTATTAATAATGGTGATACATATTCTGGTTTCTTGTTCGTCGACTTTGACATGACTAAACATGATTCCTACGCTACCCCACGCCAGTCCATCATTAAATAACTAACAAATTAAAACGATTTCATAATTCTGATCATCGAGAAAAACTTCAAACACTGTCACAAAAATAGTGCATTGGATTTGTTTGTTTCCAAGATGGGGACGTGACATACCGCTCCGTATTGCCTTCTATCACAGTTTAAATAATAGTTTCATTACATAAATACCAACATATAATTCTTTATACAGGTATTAAAATAATTTATTCCGTATCCCTCCATTCAATTTTATGTTAAACTACGGATTAATTATTTACGTATTTCGAACCTAACCTATTATATATTTTTCCAGCTCTACCTAAAAAGTTTTTTTATTTTAATACATGGAACTCACACATTAAGAAATTTTTCACGGAATCTTATTAAACTATTTAAGGTAGTTTTCTCTTATATTTTTCATATATTCTGATTATCACATTATATTGCTTTGATCACAAAATTTAATGTTTTGTATACAGATCTGATTAGGGAAACCAGATGTGTTTCCGAAACATAATCGATTTGTTTTTTCTTTTTTAAATAAATTTAAACCATTAGTCCAGAAGCTGTCGTATTTATTAGGTTCTCTTACCTAAATTTATAAATTATATATATATATATATATATATATCATATAACATTATTATTATATTGTGATGTATATTAAGTAGGATAATTTCAACTTATATTTATTGTATTTCAGATTTAAATTTGAATAAGACTATTCTCAGCATATATTCTGTTCTACCAATTGCTGTACCCTCATAGCATGGAACGTTCCACGGGCACCTTCGGAACGTTCCACTGGAACATTCCAGGAATGTTCCCGGAACGAGTAAAATGTCCGCCCCTTGGGTACGGTCTAGGGGAACGTTCCAGGAAGATTCCATTAGGACCTGAGGGGAACCTTCCATCATTGTTATTTTTAATAACAATTATCTCGTAAACCGTAAGAGATAGGTAAGAATAGATGTCATTTTAGAGTTTTGAGTACCCTATAAACTACATTATAATATAATATCCGTATCATAAATTGACATCGATTTTGACCTATCACTCAAGGTTTACGCGTTATTTATTGATAATAATAACAATAAAGTTAATTTTGGTTTGGAACGTTCCCAAGCGCCGGACATTTTACACGTCCCGGGAACGTTCCTGGAACGTTTCCGAATGTGTTTCCTAATCGGGTCGCACCGATTCGGAACGCTTGGGGCTGGCTATCGTTGCCTATCGTTCTCAATCGGGACTCGAGATAAAGTAAGTTTGCCATTATGTTGGTGGCAGCACATTGATCTTGCGGAAATTATTTGAAAAAGATTATTTACTTTTGTTTTTAAATTACGTCTCTGTAAAAGATAACTTTTAAAAAGATGTTCAATTGTTGAATAATTCCCTCTTGATAAAGGAGCAGTCACCAGCATATTTTCAAATAACTTATTGTGTAGTAATTTTCATGAGTTTCGCACATTATTTTTCATTACATGTTAACTTGTTTAATTTTCATGCGGCTTATATATTTTTTTAAATCTTGATACCTAAGTATAATAATTAAAACTGTTATTAGAAGTTATTTCTCAAATAAATTAACTATATTATTTTATTTTGATTTCGAAATTTAGGTTGCAAATTAACCCTTATTTGTCTGACAAAAAGACACCTTCATCGGTGTAACGGTGTACTCGGGTCTCCACCTCCCATTTTTCAATTTTTTAATTCTTAAGAGAAGAACTAACGTGCACTACAGCATAACCATAAAGTGACCCAAAAGTAATGCTAAAGTAATCTTGAATTATAATGAGTAAAAGAAACAAAATAAATATCTAAATTGTTGCAATTATAATTTTATGTCAAAATTTACGTTGAAAGATAATGCCCTAATTACAATAAGTTTATCTTTCAGCGATAGAAATTAAAAAAACATAGTGCCTCTTATTGAAGGTCCACTGGAGGCGACTTCAAGCGCATCTATTGAGATCTACTCAGATGCGCTTAAAGTCGCCTCTAGCAGACTTCAATGTCAGACACTATGTTTTAATTCCTAACGCTAAAAAATAAACTTATTGCAATTACGGCATTACATTCCTACGTAAATCAAAACGTTTAATTGTAATTGCAACAATTTAGATATTTATTTTGTTTCTTCTATTCATTATAATTCGAGATTACTTTAATATTACTTTCGGGTTACTTAATGGTTACGCTGTATCGTCAGACGCTTGCGTTCTGCCGGTCCGCTACGAAAACACTCAGAAAATCCAAAAATTTGAACTAATCACCCAAATCATCTTCAGAAAACCCCGAATTATATTTTCGATCCCATAATAATATTCAAAACCCCCCTAAGACCACCACTACTACTTTTAACTTAACAAATCCGAAAAGCCTCCATGTGAAACACTAAACAAATTTTAATCACCCAAATCAACTTCAGAAACCCCCAAATTATAAATCCAACCCCATAATAGCAGCCTCCTAAGACCACCACCACCACTTTTACCTGAACAAATCCGAAGACCCTCCACATAAATGACTCAAAAAATTAAAAAAATTAAAAATAATTACTGAATTTACCTTCAGGAAACCCCAAATTATATTTTCAATACCATAATAATATTCAACAACCCCCGAAAGTCACCTGAACGTGATGAACGTTCGTCAATCACGATTAGAGAAATAGAGTTTTTCTCGATTTTATAATGCACACTTAAATGTGACATTTTCTACATTCTTGCACTAAGAAAATTAAAAAAAAATCGGTATGATTCATTCATTAAATAAATCCTGAAAACCTGTCAAATTATTTTAATTGGGAATCAAAATTAAAAAAAGAGCAATAACCGACTTAGACATGATAAAAATGAAATAACTCACTATATACCGGCAGTATCGACTATCGCTTGATCTTTCATAAAATTGTTTTTCATTTACAACAACATTATGTTTCATTTCTTGCCCACTTTCGCGGATCTCAAAATATTGCGAAAACTTTTTGAAGTCAGTTTTGAAATATATCTTCACCGTACGTCGCAAGCACAAGCAAACACGCACGAACAATTCATATTTTAAACAGTCTTGAGCAACTGCATAGAATACCCAGATAACAAAATGCCTGCACATTGCGAGCATTATGAGTCGCACGCAGGCGGATACGGCCGCGTTACATGAGTTCATATCGCCACGCAGATGTATCTTCCATGTGGCCGCATATTTTTCGCATGTCATGCGAGTCGCACGTGAGCGGGTGAAATGCGAGCACGTACAAGTAAAATGATTGTAACATTATGCTGAAGATATTAAAATGATAACTCGATGAATACCATTTGAACTTTGCACTGAATAATGAATAATAAAAACACTATGATTTTGCGAGCCAATCTCAAATGGTCTTTACAGAGTTCTCATTCTCCCGTGTAGAAATTCTGTAATGGCCCAGACCGGGTTCAGAACAGGCCAAATCTGGCCCAGATCTGGAAAATGGACCTGAGCCTGATCGCTGATGAAACACACGGCCCGATCGGTACCCAACCTGGCTCCGACCAATGTACCGTTAAGAACCATTTTTGAAATTTATGATTTCTTATAATTTTGTTCATAATAATAATTTTATAACAATACAACTTAATAAAGTTAACTATATTTTTTATTTAAATATTCAATATTAACACACATACAAAATCAATACATATTTTAGTCTTTTTGACTAGAGCAAGGAGTTTTTCGAAAGAATATCAATTCTGAGATAAAACTGGACATTTTCGAAAAGAATTACCATTCTGAATTGGAACAGGGAATTTTTTTGTAATAATTCTAATTTTGATTGGAAACGGTAAGTCGCGAAAAGAATTAAATTTCTGGACTATTCTGAGTTGAAACAGGGAGTATTCAAATTTCAATCAATTTTTAGCTATAATTGGACATTTTCAAAAACAATTAAAATTCTGGACTGTAACAGGAAAGTTTTCAAAAGAATTCAAATTCTGTGTTAAAAGGGAATTTTCAAATTTAAACAAATTCGCATTTGGAACAGGGAATATTCAAATTTTAATCAAATTCGAGCAGGAATTGGAAATTTTTGAAAAGAATTAAAAGTCTGCATTCGAACAGGGAACTTTTCAAAAGAAACTTGATTCTTAGTTGGAAAGGGAATTTTGTAGAAAAGATTTTAAATTCTGGATTGGAGCCGGGCATTTCTCAAAAGAAATTTCATTCTGAATTGAAACGGGGTATTTTCAAAAAGTATTGAAATTTCAAGTTTTTGGAAAATTTCAATTGAAACGCTTTGAAATGTGTAAACAATGAAATCTTTTTAATATTATGAGCTTAAATTTGGAATCTTGAATTGAAAAAAAATGTTTGCTATAAAACTGAAACTGCAAGATAAGAATGACTTAACTATGACGATTTTTCTTCCAAAATAATAAATTTAACTCTAAATTTAGCTCTCAAATCGTCAGTGAAATTAAAATAAAAATGAAATAAAATATTGAGGTTATGCACAAGAAAACTGAATTTCATCTGCATCATCTGCATCATTATCTACATAATTTTTAATATGTAATTAATAACTTTAATTCGAACTCGTAATATCTCAAAATTATACAATCCAAAAATTATATTATAATTTTATAAGGTGCCCAACATATGGTAAGTTTTCAAATAAATTTCAAGTTTGAAGATGGGTTTCGATTCAATCAATATGATTTAACGATTTACTTACCTTCATTCACATAACGAAAATTGTCTCAAGCAGCTAACAAGCGATGCTTTCGAACTATTGGTTTAGTAGACTTTGGCATATTTTTTATTGCATTATAGACTTACAATCAGATAATAAACATGAATTTCATCAAGAACAACACATTTCATTTGACAGCGAGGCAATTTCCCCAAATTGGAACTAGGTGGCGTTGCAATACTTGAACCGGTCTGGCTATGGTCTGGTCCATGGAATTATCCCGATCTGGCCCCGAAGATACTAAACCGAGCAGGGCCAGATCAGTAATCGGGAAAATATATGTCGATGTCTGCACGGGCTAATGTCTTGAAATAAATTTTTTAATCTGATGAAAGAGCAAGATATATGGTATATAACCCCTTGGGCACGTACTAATTAAGAAAACACGAAATAATTAGAGATATAAAATTATCACAGCCAAAGAATATCTTTGCCACAGCACGAAAAACAAGTAGAAAATCGAGTAAAAAACAGGCGATGTAGCCCGCCATCAGTGAAGTGCAAGGTTGATGAGGGGCTGAGGGGTTCGGTTCGTTGGCCGCTGGTGCTCAGGTCAAATCAACATGGCGTTGGTGACTGGAGGGAAAATTTGAAAAAATCTACTTAATGAAATAATAAAATCGATAATTTTTTTTTGTATTGATTTAAATATTTTATTAAATACATATTGGAAAGCAAAAACTAATTTCCAAAATATTTTTCCACACTAATAAGTTAATGGAATAGTACATTGTGCAACTATACCACACGAGTTGCACACACTATTTTTCATCACGAATGTGGGGAATATGCTTTCTTCATATTTTATCCGTACGAGCGAAGCGAGTGCGGAATATCCTCGGTAGGGGAGGGGGTTGGGAGCGGTTTGGGGGGCGGAGCCCTTTGAGAGGGAAAACAACCCAATCATCAATATGAATATCCATATTAATTATATCAATATTATTTGTCATTTTTCATATTAATCATATCAATATTATTTGTCATTTTTTATACTTACTTGTTGCATCCACGACACAAAACAAACTGTTGTTGACATTTTGAAGCTGATAA
Source organism: Andricus quercusramuli (assembly GCA_932178445.1). Taxonomy (NCBI): domain Eukaryota; kingdom Metazoa; phylum Arthropoda; class Insecta; order Hymenoptera; family Cynipidae; genus Andricus; species Andricus quercusramuli. The sequence continues at coordinate 177,281 of CAKNXH010060350.1, forward strand.
AGTTGAAAATTTCTATCGAGAAAAATGTAGTACATTAGACTCATAAGAGAGGACGTTAGGTACCCATAGCAGGTTTCAGGTTAGGTGCGTTTGTTTCGTGAAAACACGGCGAAGCGTGCGATATTCCTTCTAAAACACGGAGCAGCGTGCGATCATTGTAGAACGCACGCTATTCGCACGGCATGCGCAATATGCCACAATGCGCACGGAAAACAGATGTGAAATATGGCATATTCCGTGCATGCGTGATGAAAAATTATTTTTGAGTAAGATATTTAAAAAATAAAGTTCTGATCTATACATTATTCATATTAAAAATTTTAGTTAATAAAAATATTTTTCATTTGTTTATTCATACTGTTCATTTATTATTAAAAATTGCAGCGATTCATACATGCATTGCGCTCTCATTGTGCTCGCACTTCATGCTCGCACGTGTGCGAGCACTCTGCGACTCGTTGCACTCGCTCTTTAAGTTCCCATCACGTACAGTGTGTTGAGAACGCATCATTTGTGCACGCACGACCTGAGACTCAACGTGTGCGAGTAAAGTGCGACGCACGATTGTTATCTGGGTATAGAACAAGACTACGTAGGACGAATAACAATAAACTAATAAATTATAAAAACTATACACGCGTTTTTACTCGGTTTTTAGGGTTAGGTTTCCGATCGGCGTCTGTATAATAACTCACTTACCCGATGCGAACTTACCCGATTATCGAACCCGATGCACTCACCCGATTGCGAACGATTCAAACGCTTGTCCCAATCGAAAATGATTAAGAACGATAAAAAAATGTGTCCCAATTAATACCAATTCAAACCGATTCACCTGGCAATGGATCTCAATCGGGCCCAATTTCTGCCTTGTTCCTGTCGGCAACATTTACTCTTTACCGACAGTGTAATCTGTTCGTCCGACATTTTCTGTCATTTAATAAACATTCCCAGTTTTTTCCCCGACTTTTGTCACTTTTGTACCACAGCGCTTAATAATGCTATCGAATAAATGTTTAGCTTCATTTGGAAGATATACAACAGCAAAACAGGAATCTTACAGGATTTTGGCAATTAACGAGGGAGATGCTCTCGAAATATCTTGTCTCATTAAGGATCCGATCAAATTTTTATATCCAAGTGGCTCAGACATAGGTCATCCACAGGTATATATATATATATATATATATATATATATATATATATATATATATATATATATATATATAACAATGCAAAAGCTTTGTATTTACTTTATTTTTATATAATGTTTGCAGCTAATCACGTCGAACTTCACAATTTCACGAGAGGAATATGATTCCGGTGATATAAAACATGTTTTTCGACGTTCAAAAGCAATTCATGGTGATACCGGTTTTTATGGATGTTTAAATATTAAAGACGTAAGGAATCAGAAGTTTGTGAAACGCAGACCGTTCAACTTGACCTATGTTTATGTGCAGTGTGAGTATATTTAAATAAAATTATTTTTGAAGTTGCCGTTACAGAGCAGAGAGTAACATTTTTTAGAAGAGGCTAATAGCAGGTTACTAATCAGTTAACTAAATTATTATCGCAAAGAACGTTAGCGATTCTGCCAAAGTTGTGTAACAATGTTGCGCGCCGTCTATAGCAAATCTAAAATACAAGCTTTGTAACAATGCTGTAACGGTTCTATAATGTTGTTACTGTGTGAAATAAAAGTTCTCTCACTGCTATGTAACAGATATACATAAGAGATACAAAACAGTTTTTGTAGTATTTTTGTAGTGAATTCAGCGTTCGTCATATTATCATGAAATAGTTACATAATACCATGACGGAACCAATGTAAAACACTACTATCTGTTTCAAAAATCCTGGCCCCTCTACAAATCATTGAATATCTCAATCAAGAAAAATCGCTTAAAAAAAGGAAAATCATCTTGTCAATCCTCATTTCATCATGAATAAGTACAATATCATTTGATTGCGATGCGTCCATAAGTTTTGGTGCAAATTCGCAGTGAAGGTGAAAAAACGTGGTTAAAAGCACCTTTTATTACTTGGTCAACTTTCGACCGTTTTATTTCGTCGAAAAATGCATCAATTTTTTGGCAAAAAATCGAGTATTTAGTTTGAAGTTTTATTTATGATTACGTTTTCGAAAAATTGAAAAATATTTATAACTTTGGTGTCGACAGTAAATAAAAGCGAAGGATGCTAACTCAGCTTCTAATCAAGCTGGAAGGTTCTACTGAGGCCTACAATTTTTCAAAAAAATCCACAAATTCAATGGTTGGTTTTTAAAATTTGTTAATTACATAAATAACATGCTATTGCATATTATTTTTTTCGGCTTTTTTTTCTACGGTAGTCGACCACAATTGTAATCGATACGTTGAAGGGGTTGCCATCCGCTATTGTCAAAGTCGGTTGACCCACGCGGCACATTCTACCAGATGCACGAAAGTTGAAGAAAAAAAAGGTCACTTTATGATGCGAAGGATCAAGCAGGATATCGATACCCTGGAACCCGCTGAGAGTATCATCCACTTCTTTTGTGCCTCCAGGCCCAAAAAAAAGCCGAAAAAAATAATATGCAATAGCGTGTTGTTGATGTAATTAACTGTATTAAAAACCCTACCGTTGCATTTGTTGATTTTTTTGAAAAATTGTAAGCCTCAGTAGAGCCTTACAGCTTGATTAGAAGCTGAGTTAACATCCTTCGCTTTTATTTACTGCCGACACCAAAGTTATAAATATTTTTGAATTTTTCGAAAACGTAATCATAAATAAAACTTCAAGCTAACTACTCGATTTTTTGCCAAAAAATGCATGCATTTTTCCACGAAATAGAACGATCGAAAGTTGACCAAGTTATAAAAGGGGCTTTTAACCACGTTTTTTCACCTTCACTGCGAATTTGCATCAAAACTTATGGGCGCATCGGAATCCAGTGATATTGTACTTATTCATAATGAAATGAGGATTGACAAGATGATTTTCCTTTTTTAAAGCGATTTTTCTTGATTGAGATATGCAACGATTTGTAGAGGGGCCAGGATTTTTGAAACAGATAGTAAGTGAAACAAATTTTACAGAACCTTCGTAGTAAGATTCAGTAATAGTTGCATAACAACTGTTACATAACATTTTTAGACCACAGTTACATGGCTATGGCACAGTTGCAAAACTCATTTGGAACCAATCTTACAGAAATTATGTGGCACTTTGGTTTCATGGCACTGACATAACATAACACAGTTACATCACAACTAGTACAGACAGTTCATAGTTCTGATACAATTACGAAAATTAATTTTCACAATGTTACCTTGTTGTTTCAGAACAGTTCTGTCACCGAAATTTAACAAATATTATTGAGCATTCATAGTTAGCAATATTAGCAGACAAGAATAACAAAATATTAATAAATTTGAATTTTGTAGTCCCTCCAATCTGTAAAATTGATTGCAATCAAATTCACTATCTGTGGTCTAACTATGAATATATGGAAATAAAGGAAAACATAGTATAGTTTATACATGAAGTGCAATTTTTTTTTAAATGGCTACTGTTACATAACAGTGTTCTCTACATATTTTAAAATATATACAAAACTCATATTTAAGTAATAGCGCTCATAGAGAACTATAACATATTTGTTACAAAACGGCATACTGTGCCACATCTTTAACTATTCGTTTTCAGTCCCAGGATGTCAACCACTGATCGCGCAATGATTTCCTCAGATTCCACGTAGTGGGCCCCAATGGTTTATCACCTGCCCCTAGCTAATGCCGGGCACTGGCATAAGACATGATGGGATATTTCATCATTCGTTGCAGCATTTCCTGTATTTGGTCGTGCGGTTAAACCCCATTTTATGCATGTGATAGTTCAAGTGGTTGTACCCTGTGAGCATCTGAATCATTTTCCTTATGTCTTTCTCGGATAATCCCAGGATTTTCCTGGCTCTGTCCATCCTGTACGTAAAATTCAAGATGGCATTCGCCTGTCGGCAATTCTGGGTTTGTTCCCAGTATTCTTGGCGCATCGTCCAGATACAGCGTTTTACGGCCATCTTGATGCAGCAAGACGCTAGTCCTAGTACTGGTTCCGACCCTATGTTTTCACTTGCTGCACGACTTTCCGCCGGTTGGTCCGCTCATTCATTTATTTTAGTCCCTATGTAACCAGAAACCCATATGAAAGTCACGCTGTTCTTCTCTGCAAATTGGTTCAATGCTTTTTTGCATTCGCAAAATAGCTCTCCAACTGCAGTTGAAGTCTCTTGGCTGTTCAAGCAGATTGTAATGTGTCTACCAGCAGTGTTTTCTTCTATTACTGTCTCAAAGCAGCCAAGGACGATCAGAACCTCCGCCTGTAGGACGGCATTTTATTCTTCTGTCTTTCCTCATTAGTTTAAGGACAACGAAGTAGAGCTATGCAATTATTTTTCACCCTACACCCAACCTCAAATCAAAGGCTTTTCTTCACATCCAAAATGTCATGATGAACTTCCTGCATTGGGTCTCAAGATGCTTTTTCGGATTTATTTACAGCCCTGACCTGTCACAACAGAACTCTACAGTGCGCAGCACCGAGCTTGTAAACCCCGGCAACGTATCTTGATGAGCCCCCTGACTAGGATTACAAAGTCATACGCGTGTCCCTGGGTATAGTACCAGCCACTACCTTGCTCCTATGTTCTTTCCAGCATAGAATTTCAAGAAAACCAAGAACCTCACTCCTGTTTATAATCAGTAATGTGTGAATATCACCACGATCAAGAATCATCAGCTCAATACCCACTAGGTATTCAATCAAACCTCTTCCTCTGCTGTTGATATTTGTGCTCCCTTACACTGCATGGTGGAAGTTTGTGTAACAGCCCAACATCAGAGGAATCCTGTTCTTCTGGCAGTGCTGAGTTACACCTTTGACCTCTTTAGGATCTGGAAGCATCTCAGCATCGCCTGGGAAATAAGCCGAGGCGATATGAACCTCTTGTCTTTTTCTGCTTCTGTCCCTGAGATTCACTTTAATAACGGCGAGGCTCCTGGAGGATAGATTAGGAACTAAAATCGCATCCATACCTTTGACGGCTATGCGTGCCCTTAGTGCTTTTTCGCGTTGCCCGTATAAATAAAGCCACACCCTCCTGAGCAACTAATACTTTCCCTGCATAACAAGAATTCTTGGATTAGGGCAACGCCTGTTTGCACCACTGGCATACGCTAGATTAGAACCGCCGTGGTGCCTTTTCTGTGGTGCAAATTTATCTGCATCGTCGAGATTCCCATCTCACCCATTGATAGGCTAATTCAAGGTGTCTCCGAACGCTTCTGTCCCCCTTACGAAGCCCTGCTGTGTCACCTTAAAGGTGATTCTACTTGCTTTCACATTGCGTTGGTAATGTAAATCCACGAGGGCCCTTATTGAAGTTTCGGGGAGACCTACAGCTAGAATACCGCCTCTCCCCTTTGTTCTGTTCTTCAGTCTGTTGAAGTATACCCTCAAATAATCGGTTCGCAGAGTGCGATTCTGATAGGTCAGGTGCCTAAAAACGACCGTGGGGTTCCTGGGGATGTCGGGAATTGGTACGGTCGCTCTGCGGTATCTTTGGAGACACTCCATCCCCTTAATATCCAGGACTGATCCCTCCTTAAGCCTAAACGCTGGTGTTCTCTCTACCTGCCAGTTTCACGCCCAGATGTCTGCGGCCTGCACCACGATGGCCTTCGATCTATTATAGATTTCGTTGGATCTGTTGGTGCGCCCTCCCGCGGCCATGTGTAAATATCTTTAGAGATTTTCTCCCTCATCCTGTCCAGCTTCTTGGGAGTTAGGACAGGATTCAGGATCATTTGATCGAACGACAACTCTCACCACTGAGTTGTCAGCCATCTACGCGAAATTAAGGCTCTGTGTTTCTAGAGCCTTCTGTCGTTTCATCTCCCTGTTCGCGGGAGTCTCTTTGCAGTCCTTCCTCCTTCTGCCCGTAGGACTAGCATGATGAGTTGCTTCAGATAATGCTGCGGCATCCAACGCCCCTTATGAAGATCTGTGCCTGGTGTTTGAAAGCCGCGCTGATCGGGCTTCCAATTTCTGGGCACCGCTACGGGTTTTCCTTTTTACAGAGAGCCCAGTAAATTGTTCTTTCGCCGCGGCAACTCCCACGAGTAGCTATGTAAATAAAGAACTGCTACAAGGTCACCTGTTCTAGTAAATGTAAGCTTCTGTTCTGCAACAGTTACAGAACTATTCCGTATCAATATATGGTGGTCTATACCTTAATTTTACATAATAAATTAATGCCAGTAAAAATTACGCTTTTGAAATAACAGTTTAAAGAATAAAGTACATTGTTTAAATAAGTTGCCTAATTCCAGCTAAAGCAAATGCATTTGTTGAAGAATTAGCTCTCAGTATTCACTACGGTGCCGAGGGATCAGATCTGCATATAAATTGCAGACCAACTTCGCCAGATTTGCTTGTCGAACTTGATCATTATTATCGCGGAAATCTTACAGTAAGTCCTATCTGAATAACGTTTTCAAATGAAATGCATGATATTCATTGTAGTCAATAGTTTTGCATTAACATTTTTTTGTGGATAACAAAACAAATCAACGGGACTTCAAGCTCCATACTCATAAACCATGAATTCGCGATATTTCTACTAGCCTATTTAAATAATTCATGCTGTATTAAATAATATTCCAAAATGTGTTGATCCTTTCTAATTTAATAGTAAAATCAATAACTAATATAAAAAAGATCGTTTATGTATTATAGGTACTGACGTCCGACAAAAGTGTTACATTTAATCCAACGTATGGATTCGAATTGAAAAATGCTACGGCTTTCAAAAACGACGGTCTGTATGTTTGCAAAACAATTAATAAAGAAGGACGACCACAAGAACTCCAGCATTTGTATAAAATTAACAGTAAGTATGAATTCTTAGTACATCAAACATTTCTAGGAATTTCTCACAAGAGAATTGAGTCTCAAGTGGTTTAAAATAGTACATTGTGTATCAAGGGCGTAAAGGAGGCAAAATAGCCGTACGCCCGTGATACACACTATACTTTTTGTCCTACCCTCCTTGAAAACAAGCATGTGAATTTTGCAGCATAAGCCGCAGGCAAATGATGCAATCACATGCCTATAGGCGCACGTGTATCACACGCTTTTTTTTGCAACGCCCGTCCGAAAATTTTTGAAAAAAAAAAATGTGTTGAAAAAATTTTTTTGGAAAAAAATTATTTAAAAAAAAATTGCCGTTCATGCTCTGTTGCCCCCCCCCCCCAGGGGGGGGCTATGAAACCCTAAAAAAAAACTTAAATCATTAAAACATTTTCGCTCAGTGCAGCGTATGTGTAGCGGGCGTAAACTTTCATGGGTAGCGGGCGTAAAGTTTTTGTTGGCCCGGTGACGGAGTGAGCATGCGCAAACGTCACTGGGCCAGAAGCAGCCACTTCACGCCTGCTTGACGTGCAAACAATGGCGCGTTTTCAAGGGGGGCGGGCAAAAAATCTATTATATTGACGCGGAATATGCAAACAACATGTTTTACGTCAGAAAGAACAAAAATCAACGAACCGAAAATTGGAAAAGAAGAAGCTGATCGTCATATTATACGAGGACAGACCTTACGCCTAAAATGTTACATAATGGTCATGAATGTCACAAACTATGGTGTGAATTGGGAATCACCAATGGTAATCAATGAGTTATAAATAATCCTTTTTTTCATTCCTTTAAATTAAATTGAACTATTTATCTCAATTTTTTAAATGTTTAGAACAACCGATCTAGTCAAGTGGTTAGTTCTCTGCAAATGGATTCGAATAAACTGCTGATCCAAAGTCAAATAACAAAAACATATGTAGAAGATTTCGACGAAGGGTATTACAGATGTTTGTTCATGAATTATGATACGAATGTAACAAAATCTGACGGAACTTTCATAAAAATTCATGGTTAGTCAACCAGTTTCTTCACTGTACATAATTATATTTTTGGTTGTCTCACCGGCTTAGTTATTATTCAACATTTGTTTACATGTAGAACATATACAAAATTTCCTCTTTTACTATAAACTGCTATAAATCTTTTTTTAATAGTTAAATTCTGAAGATTTTTAAATTAAAATTATTATGCGGCAATTCGAAATTGTTAGCAGTAAATCATGAACATAAGGATAGGAGGGAACTAGGAATGTCGTAGCGGGGTCGAGTTTTTCAGACTTAATTTTCTTTACCCTAGGTTTAATTGAATAAAATTTTTTTGCATTTGTTTTCAGACCCAAGTTTTAAATACATGAATTTAATATTTGAACGAACAAATGAAACTTTTGTAAGATATCCAGGAGATCAAATACTTTGGTTTGTCGAATTTGATGCCTACCCAGAAGCAAAAATTAAATGGTGAGATATCATATTATTGGTGCTTGATTTTACCCTTTAACGGCCAGTGGGACATACGTTCCACCTACTTTGAGAAATCAAAACTTCCATCAAAATTAACATATCAGCGTCGTGAAGGTCTCATTTTAAAGAGGCATCTAATCTCATAAAATTTGGCTTACATGTGGGTGACACCTCTTTAGCTGTACACCCTGTAACAATGTGCAAAAATTGTGAAAAAGTAGCATGACTTTTAGACAACATAAAAAAATATGTCAAAAAGAGGTCTCGATAAAAAACTACCCACTAAAGTGATAATACGCCAAAAACAACCCTTAGCAGTGGTAATGTGCCTAAAACTCGACTTATATTGATATTCAGTTCATAGATATTTTTGAAGGACATCAAAATTATGTGCAAAATAGATCTAAAAGAAAAACTTCACCTATGACTAACAATATATCGGAAGCCACCCCTAGCAGTAGCAATGCGCCTAAAACTCGACTTTTGTTGATGCTTAGTCCGTATAGATTTTCAAAGGACATCAAAATTATGTAAAAAAGAGTGAGTTATAACGGTCCTAATGATCTCCAAGTTTTTTACAACGTGCATGAATACATTTCTTACAATATATTTATGTGTTTCAAAGTAATTATGCTTCAATTTGAATAAGGGTAAAATAACAGAAACAGCAGGTAAGGTTACTAAGGGTTCAAAAGGAGCAGGAGACGCTTCTAAAACACCTGCATGTTCCGAAATACGTATTCTTCAAGTTAGAGCGGTATAGAATAACACAAAAAGAGATTATAACATTTTATGCATTGGGTGGCTTTTTTCTCAACTCAGAGGTAGTTCGCAAGGGTTGAGATGATCCGCTAGTTTCGCAGAATTCCACTATGTGTTCCGAGATACCTACTTTGTGATAGATAAAATAATAGGAAATGAGAAAATAATTTTTTTAGGCAATTTGGTGAGGTTTTTTTTATATGGGGGTTTCTTATGAAGGCAGGGAAGTTCTGGAAATGTTATTTTTACACATTAAGTACCTATGAATTTAGATCCACCATAACCAACGATGCCAAATCACTACAATAAACTCGGTCGTTGAAGGGTTAAAAATATTTGATTGAAAATTAAAACTTTATTTCAAATATTTCACTTCTACTATATGACATATCGTGTTTTAGGCTCAATCCGTCAGGAAAAAAAATGGTGGAGTCAGAGAAGTTCAAACTTTTTAATTTAACACCAACTATTGGCTTGCTGATTAAAAATATCAGTCACAATGACGTAGGTGTGTATTCTCTCGAAGCTTCCAACGAAGCCATAAAGAAAATATTAAAATTTAAGTTGGAAGTTAAGAATTTATAGTTCGTTCCATGTAAACTATAATTTAATAAAATTTTTAAAATAAAATTTAATAATATTAAAAAAATATCTAATAATTGCATTTTACCCGTCTTACATCTATATGCGCTAGAATTTTGTTATAGTACGGAATGTTTGATCTTCGACGCACGTGTAAAGTAACTTTTCTGTACCGCTGCACATGCGCTCGTCAATCAAAAAATTTTTTCCGCATGAATAAGTGACGCTAAGGAATATGGTCGTAGGTATAATCACGTTATCACATCAAAAGATTGATTTTGTGTAGTTCTTGGAGTAACCTGAAGCTATAAGGTACCATGAATTATCGATAAATTTTAGATTTGTGCAGTACTTTGTTCAAATTTTCAATACAAATTTTGACAGACATTCCTCGAAATGGAAAAAAATCTAACTGTACATCAAACCTGCTTGATTTCATCAAATCATTACAAAGTTTAACTTAAAATTACTCATTTTTGGTAGCTCAGTGGTGCCAGAAATATCCAGAGCTTTAGCATGTTTCGCATCAGTCCTTGCAAAATTAAGCTGCCTACTTCTCGCAAACAAGATATGTACGCAGAGCGTTTCTCCAACCGCTATTTGAACGAGCAGAGAGATGATAGCGATTCCAGGACAAGGAGGAACAGTAACATCCAGGTTCCTGTTCAACTCCCAGATCTGACTGGAACGGGTGCCTCCCTTCGTAAGGATATCTCGGAGGAATCGGACCTCTAAACCATCAATTGTTCAGTACATGGTACAGTGAAAGCTTTGGCTTATTCAAATCGAAGGCTAAAACCGTCGATGGATCAAAAGATCAAACGACGTTTGCGTCAACTGAACAAGAAGATTGGATGGGCAAGACAGAATGCGTCCTGTGTTCAGTGTATGGTTGACTACATAACATCTGGTAGGCCGCTCACGAAAAGGGTTCAAAAGTTCGCCCACGATTTGAGGATCTACCACCACACACTAAACAAGTCAAAGCTACTGACAATCAAGCAGCATATTATTGGAAAAATACGGTTGTAATCTGACGCAAAGCCCTATCGCGCTTCTTCAGCGATCTTCTTATTTCGGTCAAAAATCCACCCAAGCCTAACAAGGTAGATACTTTTTGGAGAAAGGTTTACAGAAGATCCCGAAAATACTGGAATTGAAAGAAAAAATTGAAAGTTCGAGTTTGTCAAACTGAAAAATAACCTGTTATAAATTCTTGTACAAATGCTTGTACAAGAATTCATTACAAGTTATTTTTCAGTTACATAAACGTAACAAATAATAATGAAGAACAGGTAGCCCTCTATACTACGTTTTAAAACAAGTTTTTATTCTGATGTTATTTCGTATTTTTGACAATTTTTCAAAATTTGTATTTAAAATTTCTTCTTAAGTGTTTTTGATTTAAAATAATCTCGTAAGTCACCTTCGAGTTATTATTTCCATCCCCCATAATAATACTCTGAACCCTCACCCCAAAAAAACACCCCTACTACTTTTAGCTGAGGGACAACTTGCTCTAGGTGATGCAGCCAAAAATTTTCAAATTATGAACAATCACTTGAGTCACGTTCGTAAAAGTACTAAGGGAGGTTTATGGGTGTTGCAGCTTGGGATTTTACGAACGTGACTTAAGTGATTCTTTATAATTTTAAAATTGTTTCGCGGCATCACATAGAGCGAGTTGGTATTTCCTTAGCTGAAGGTAACATGGATGCTTTTGGAGGATTTTATAGTATTATTATGGGGTTGTAGATAATAACTCGAAGGTGACTTGAGTAATTATTTCAAATTTGAAAAAAAAACTTAAAAATTGTGAAAAATATGAAATACCGTTGAAAGAAAAAACTTGTTTTAAAAAGTATTTTAGAGGAATATTCTGTTCTTTATAATTATTTGTCACGCTTATTAAACTAAAAAATAACTTGTAATGAATTCGTGTACAAATATTTATACAAGAATTCATCACAAATTATTTTTCAATTTGAGCCAAGACCCTTGTCCAAGCCCAAGTAAAGAAAGCAGAGGTTGAAAAATTCCCACAACAGCTCCTGAATAAGAAAATTCACAGAAACTTTAACAGGAATGTAGAAGATGAGCACTTGAGAAGGAGGAGAGGTATCAAGACCTTAAAAGGAAGCTGCAGCGATTGTACTAGAAATATTCAGGTAAAATAATTATACTTGTGATCGGCGCTCTCGGTGGTGTGAAACTATCACTGGTTCGTAACCACAAAGCCATGCCTGCATGCCAAAAACATGCGAAGGCACTTGCGAGATGGATGCAGAAGGCTGTCACCCTTAGGTCGCTCCGTGCCCTCAAGACACGGGTTTCACCGTCCTGTCGTCGTGATTTCGTCGTGCCCTGTGGCCAATAATATCACGGCCGTGAGATGTGGCCCTGGTGTGGTTAACCGCGGTTGTACTGGGAGCCAGTGTCATTTTCATATATGGCAGTTTCTCTCAGTGGGACCCTGCGGTGATGATTATTCCTATGTTTTTTCATAATTATATGACGGTGGCAGATCATAAGGAGGTAAGGGACATTTTTCCGAAAACTTTTTTTTTTGCCTAGAAAATTCTTATAAAATCCAATACACATATTGTCAAAAGAATTTGTTCGAAATCGCATTTTTTATGTTAGCGATAAAAAATTAGTTGCACAAAAAGATGTAAGGGACCTCAAGCCTCAAGAAAAAAAGAGGTAAGGGACCTCAAACCTTAGGACCATTTCCTATTATATTCCTGTTCCCAAACTTCATGTAATACTTAAAATAAATATATGTTTCACGTTTGAGCCACAAAATCAATTTAAACTACTTTTTATTCATTCACACGCTTTTTCGTCCCCTACAAACTGCATTTCCTCGGAAGTAAATGAATTTCTTTCATTAAATAGTTCCTTCCTGAATTCAGCATACCCATGTCTCGGGAGTATAAATATATATTTTTTTTAATTCAAAGTTAAATTTTTTATGGCGATTTGAAGCCAAATTTCAGATGCGATAAAATTCTAACCTCAAAACTGAAACCTAATTTTCTCAAACCTGAGTTACCTTGTTTTCATCAAAAATGTTTCCCTATATTCGACAACTCAACATCTCCGGAACATATTTTTAGTCAGGGACCCGACCGAAACTTTCGTTTCATTTCGTTATTCCTAATGATGCATGTCGATCATTTTTGGAAAAAATCGAAATTTTCTTAAAACATAGTTAAATTGAATTGAAATGTAATGGAGATCAAGAATTTGTAATGAAAAAAGTCGATCGAGACGAGACGATCATCTCGACTGAGTGATCTTTCGTCTCGATGTGATGAGTATGGTATTCGAGGTTTTCATTTAATCTGAAGAGATTAGGGAAAATTTTTTAAATGATCGACATGCATCACTAGTTATTGCCAGTTAAATAAAATAATTTTTACCAATAATTGATGTGATTTCAGATATCATATACTTTTATCCAAATCTAGAGATAGCAGATCGAAGTTCAGTAAAAAATAATTCTTTTCTATCAATAGCGCAATGGAACGAAAGTTTCTGTCGGACCCCTGTTTTTAGTTTATTTACAAAATAAATTATTCAATTTTTTATCACTGTCCAAAGATTACTCGGACCGTATGAAAAAAAAATGTCAACCTGATTTTGTTAACTTTGTGCTATATTACCTCATAACTGGCAAGTTATATGTTATTAAACTTTTTTGCTATCGATTCAGGAATGCGTGAGCTCGAAAGCGTAATTTTGTTTTTCGTTTTAATTGCGAATTCGATTTTACAGAATGTTTCTTTCCTCTCCTGTAAAATTGCCATTTTGTCCCTTACCTCCTTATGATCTGCCACCCTTCATATATTCGTTCAATTGTGTTACCGATACGAATACTAATACATAAAACTTTTACATTTATTTTCATACTATATTTTATTTTTGGGAAGGATAATACATTCCAAGCTCGGAGGGAGGTATAATGACCGTGAATGACTAGGGACCAGTCGAACGACTAGATTTATGAGGGCCTGTTTGACCTAGTCCCGCGACTGACAATTGGCAGTCGTTGCAGTCACTGACTGCCTTGTGGAGAGCCCTGTACCTATGTTTTCGAGGTTGCTGAGTACGAATTCGGAGTTTTTGTGGTTCTATGACGTCACACTTTATCCCTAACCTGAAAAAACGGTTTATTGGTAATTTTATGTAAAACATGTATTTTTTCAATGCAAAGTGGACATATCCTATGTTTTGGAGGTCGCTAAGTACGAATTCGGAGCCGTTGTGATTCTATGACACCACATTCCGTCC
>CAKNXH010060350.1:196343-218615 GCA_932178445.1 Andricus quercusramuli
TCCTTCGTTATAAAAATAATTTCCCAATTTTCTGTGTGTATGAAAAGTATATATTATCATAGACATAAAATAAAAAGTGTCTAGGGGTAGCTACCCCCATTAATTTTTTCACAAAGTTTTTTCTGCGAAACACGTCAACTTTATTTTTGTCCCAAGTGCAAAATATATGTATTTTTTCATTTTCTCCTATGAATTTAGCAATTTTCAGCACATTTTTAAAAATACGTAGGGGTGGTTTACCCCCGCGTAATATTTTTATTCATGTTGGATGGGCTCTTTTTCACTTCCTTCGTTATAAAAATAATTTCCCAATTTTTTGTGTGTATGAAAAGTATATATTATCATAGACACAAAATAAAAAGTTTCTAGGGGTAGCTACCCCCATTAATTTTTTACAACGTTTTTTCTGCGAAACACATCAACTTTATTTTCATCTCAAGTGCAAAATATATTTTTTTCAAATTTTTTCCTGTGGATTTAGCAATTTCCAGCTCAACTTTGAAAATATGTAGGGGTGGTTCACCCCTGCATAATTTTTTTATTCATGTTGGATAGACTCTATTTTACTTTCTTCGTTATAAAATTAATTTCCCAATTTTTTTGTGTATGGAAAATATTTATTATCATAGACACAAAGTAAAAAGTTTTTAGGGGTAGCTACCCCCATTTATTTGAAAAAAAAATTTTTTGGCGAAACACGTCAACTTTATTTTGGTCTCAAGTGCATAATATATTTTTTTCAACTTTTTTCCTGTGAATTTAGCCATTTTCAGCACAACTTTAAAAATATTTAGGGGTGGTTCACCCCCTTAAGTTTTTTTTTTTTTGTTGAGAAAATTACGTTATTCATCTCTCATCACTAGGAAACTTTTCCAGTAGGTTTGGTCGAAATCAATTTTGTTTTTATACACAAAACTATACAATCGACACTTGCGAACCCTATCTTTGAGGGGTTGTTTCACCCCCTTAAAGTGTTTTTCCGCAGATAAAAAAAAATACGTGTCGCTTAGTTTTTCGAGTACTACAACATATATCAGGGAGAATCAAATCGGCGAGGGACACCTGGAGTACCTTCCTTGTAAGTAAAAAGGGTGAGTTAACACATGAAGTTAGCTGATAAGCCTTTTTATTCGCCATCTGATTGGCTGTCGAGTCACGTGAACGTTAATGTCACTCATAGCCAGCGAAATTCAAATTGTCATTCGTTTCGTTTTTTGTTACTATTTACTTAGTGACTAAAATTAAAAGTTGAAATATTTTTAAGCTGTACAGAATTTTTCATTGTTTATCATAAAAAAATCTGCTTTCTTATGTTTCCAATTTTATTTCTAAAATATTATACATCAGACTCAGGTACCTTTCACACGATTTCAGATCAGTAGATTGCATGCAGAAAGTCCACAAGAGTGTAAGAGATGGAGAACAGTCTGTCCTTTTCGTTCCTGTGGGCAATCTACATGCAATTTGCTGATCTGCAATCGCGTGAAAGAGCCCTTAATAATAAGTAATTCAAAATCATTTGTCATGCGTATTTAACTTAGGGTGAGTGAGTGAGATGGTTATGTTCTTTTCCGTAATTGATTGTGATTTTCTCTGGAGATTGGTGATTGGTCGTTCTTTTTGGCGCTCAGTAATTGGTCAAAAGCGAAAACTATCACGTGATCATCATGAATTTCATCTGTCGGGGGACAGGCGATCGCGAAATGACGCCCGGTGAAATACATGGTGTGCGGTCTCCTTGTTTTTAAAAATAATTCTCTAAGAATATCTTTAGTTTGGCCATTTTTCAAAGAATAGGCTCAATTTGTTTACGGAATCAACTTTAAGTTAGTTGCTTGCAGTATTTTAATAATCTCTTCAATAAAATGATATTGTGCTTTTTTAAGATTTTCTGAATTAATTTCTCACATGTAATATATTTTTCCCTAATTTTTACTATGATGTAATATTAAAACGTTTTTAATGAATTTATTCTGTGTTGTTTTTTCAATTTTTTCTAAAAGATAGCTTTTAATCAAATTAAAAAAAATTACAATTTAAACTACAATTTGTAACTTTTTTTATCATAATTATAAATAATTTTCGACTTCTATGACTTTTCAAATTTAAACTATTTTTGGATTATGCAATTCAAAATGATTTCATCATGGGCTAATTATTTTTAAAGGAAAAAGTACAATTTTAATTAATATTTTGGCTTATTTCTGAATATTTCTTTTTACAATTATACAGCCTTACTTTTTTTCGAAAAGAATTTTTTTTATTAGAATAATAAACAATAAAAATTATGCACATTCAGAAATTATGATTAGTAACGTTTATAATTTTATTTTATTTAACTTTCAATTACATTTTCGATGAATACAACTTCCTTCAAATTGTAACTATTATTGCAATGTTAAACGATTGAAAATATAAATTCATCTGTGTTATTTTTATTAAGAAACATTAAAATTTGAATTATTTTTGGAATTTAAAGAAGTTTATCAAATTAAAAAAAATGTGTCTACTCTTGACTGATTTATGTTTAAAGAAAACGGAGTCGACTAAGAATATATTTCCGGTGACTTTTCTCTATTCTTGGTATATTCCCAAGAATGATTAATTATTTAAAAAATTGTCATGAACAAATTCAGAGTTTGGCCATTTTTCCACGAATAGAGTTTTGGGTATTTTTCTACAAATAGCCTAATTTCTTTTACATAATTAACTAAGAATATCTTTCCGATGACTGTCTATTTGTATGATTCTTTGCAAATTTTCAAGAATTATTAATTTTTAAAATAATTTTCGTAAACAAATTAAGACCTTGGCCTTTCCTCAACGAATATGATAAATCAGTTTAGGGTATCAAAAAAGAATGTATTTCCAATAACTCTTTTGTACAATACTTTGCAAATATACAATAATTATTAATTATCTCAAAAATTTTCATAAATACATTTAGAGTTTGCCTATTTTCCAAGCAATAGGTACAGTTTGTTTACGGAGTCAAATGGGAATGTCTTTTCGATGATTATTTTATACGCTGCTTTGTAAATTTACAAGAATAAAATTATATTATTTGTAATATAATTATTTCTAATGAATTGGCTCAATTTGTTTACAGAACCAAAAGAAATATATCAAGAATAATTCTTCCCTATGTTACTTTGAAATTTTGCAATAATTGTTAATTATTTTAACAATTTTCATAAACATATTCAGAGTTTGGCTGTTTCTCAACGAATAGGCTCAATTTGTTTACGAATTCAACTAAGAATATATTTCGGATGACTGTTACCTATAAAGCTTTGTAAAATCACAATAATTTTCAATTATTTAAACAATTTCAATTAAAAAACTGAGAGTTTGGCTATTTTTTAACGAATAGGCTCCATTTTTTATAGAATTAGGTGAGAATATCTTTCCAGTGACTTTTTGCTATAATGTTCTGCAAATTTCAAAAAATGAATCATTATTTAAACAATTTTGATAAACAAATCAAGAGTTTTCCTGTTTTTTAAAGAATAGGCTCAATTTGTTCACGGAATCAATAGAGAATATTTTTCAAATCACTTTCCTATGTATGTTACTTTGAAAATTTACAATAATTGTTAATTATTTAAACAATTTTCATAAACACATTCAGAACAATTTGTTTACGGAGTGAACTAAGATTTTCTTTCCGATGACTATTTAATATGTTTTGTAAATTGACAAGATTTATCAATTATTTAAACAATTTTGATTTAAAAATTTAGAGTTTAGCTATTTTTCAAGGAATAGGCACAATTTGTTTACGAAGTCAACAAGTATGTCTTTCCCAAGACTCTTTTTCTATGTTTCTTTACAAATTCAGATTTTGGCTATTTTCAACGAATTTTTTATGTTCAGCAAATTTACAAGATTGATTAATTATTGGAACAATTTTCATTAAAAAATTAAGATTTTGGCTATTTCTGGAAGAATAGGCCCAATTTGTTTCCAGAATCAACAAAGAATGTATTTCCAATACCTATTTTCTACGGTACTTTGAACATTTATAACAATTATTAATTATTTGAACAGTTTTCATAAACATATTCAGAGTCTGGGTATTTTTCGAGGAATAGGCACAATTTGTTTACGGATGCGCCTAAGAATATATTCATGATTACTCTTTTGTATTTTGCTTGATAAATTTACTAGAATTATTAATTATTTAAACAATTTTCATAAAGAAATTAGGAACTTAGCCATTTTTCAACGGCAAGGATCAATTCGTTTGATGCATCAAGATTTCTACGATACTTTGCAAATATACAATAATTAATAATCATTTAGATAATATTCATAAACAAATTCAGAGTTTAGTTATTTGTCAACGAAAAGAATTTTTTTTACAGAATTATCTAAGAATATCTTTCCGATGACTTTTTCTGTGATACTTCGTAAATTCTCAAGAAAGTACATATTTCCAATAAGATTTTCCTACATTACTTTTCACATGTGCAATAATTATTATTTATTTAAACAATTTTCATAAACATATTCAGAGTTT
Organism: Andricus quercusramuli; assembly: GCA_932178445.1. NCBI lineage: Eukaryota > Metazoa > Arthropoda > Insecta > Hymenoptera > Cynipidae > Andricus > Andricus quercusramuli. The sequence goes on from CAKNXH010060350.1 coordinate 200,866, forward strand.
GGGTATTTTTCAAGGAATATACACAATTTGTTTACGGAGTCAACTAACAATGTCTTTCTGATGACTCCATTCTATGTTGCTTTGTCAATCTGAAGTAATTATTTAAACAATTTACATAAACAAATTTAGAGTTTGGATATTTATCAACGAATAGGCTACATTTTTTTACAGAATTAACTAAGAATATATTTCCCATAACTTTTTTCTGTGATTCTTTGTAAATTCCCAAGTATTATCAATTATTTAAACAATTTTTACCGACAACTTGGAGGCAACTAAGAATATCTTTTCGAGGACTATTTCCTGTGATACTTTGCAAATTTATAATAATTATTATTCATTTAAACAATTTTCCGAAATATATTTAGTGTTTGTCTACTTTCAAAGGAATAGGCTCAATTTTTCATGGAAGCAACGAAGTATGTATTTCAAATAAGAATTTCGTTTTCGAAGACTATTTCCTATGATACTTTGCAAATTTATAATAATTATTAATCATTTAAACAATTTTCCGAAATATATTTAGTGTTTGTCTACTTTCAAAGGAATAGGCTCAATTTTTTATGGAAGCAACGAAGTATGTATTTCAAATAAGAATTTCGTACATTAGTTTGCACATCCATAATAATTATTTATTATTGAAATATTTTTCATGAACATATCCAGAGTTTGGGTATTTTTCAAGGAATAGACACAATTAGTTTACGGAGTCAACTAAGATTGTCTTTCCGATGAACTTTTCTATGTTGTTTTGTAAATTTACAAGAATGATCAATTATTTAAACAACTTTTAAGAAAAAATAAGAATTTGGCTATTTTTAAACGAATAGGGTGAATTTTTTACAGAATTAACTAAGAATATCTTTTCGATGACTTCATTAGGCTCTTCAAATTTCACAAATTTATTAATTATTTAGAATATTTTCATAAGCAAATTAAGAGTTTGGCAATTTGTCGAAGAAACCCTCCCGTAACAAAATCATGCTCGACATTAGTGATAACCGAGGTTAAAACGCAGCGAATACACAACTCGGTCGTATACGTCGCAGATGGTCATCCATCCGAGTGCTATGCGCACTCGAAATGGCTTGACATCTAGACTCTTCTCGAGACGAGATCATTTACTGTGTATTTCTATGAAAATTTGTACGCGCCGACATTTTATAGTTTTTTTTTTCAAACGTTGCATGAAAATGTTTATAGTTGCACAAGTATTTATTCTGCATCGTGAGAGGGTATGCATGCGACGACATGTACAAATCAAAATTATTGAAGTAAAAATTAATTTCATGGTATTTTATTAAACTTCATTCCCAAATATAATAATTACATGCAAAGAAATTGGTCGCGCGCGTGGCGCGCGTATGAAGCTCTTGTTCTTAAAATGAGAATATGAGTGGGAAAAGAAGAAATGCGCAAAGGAAAATGCGCCTTGCTCTGTTCAATCATTTCTCTTAATGTTCTGTGCGACGTGCTTTTCAATCAGTTTTTCGAATTCGTAATAAGTAACAAGCTCGAAGAAACGCCACCAATTCTAAGGATCAATGTGACATCAAACTTTTCTCACTTTAACGTCCTCTGCAAAGAGAAAGAGATGGAGTTAGAGATGTGCACATGCGATTTATCCTCAGAATTGGTTGCATTTCTTTGAGCTCGTCACTTATTATATTACTGCAACAGATTTCGGATGCAACTATTCTTAAATTTAGTTGGAACTCTCACAATTAGACAAGAATATATATTCTTAAGGTAAGAGGGCCTCCATCGTTCATTAATAATATATTCTAAGCGCCTATTTAAGTTGCAAATATTCTTGAACTTAGTGGGAAATTCTTAAAATTATAATATCGTTTTTTCGGTGTATGTAATGTTATTTTTCATGAAAACAAAAACAACGCGTCTTGTCGACAGGCCCCGGACTTATAGTATAGATCGGTTGACTGCCCGTCCGGCGAGCGGTGCGATGTTGCAATAACAAATTTGAAAATGTTATGTCGTCAATCGTTTGGCGGTCGTTAGAGAGTTTGGTTGTTATATCTTATCGTTTGAATGCTGTTCCTTCCCCTTTTTTTTCAACAAAACAAAATACGGGGGGCTGACTTCACACTGCCCCAAAAGATCAAAATTTCTACATTTTTCTTTGTGGGGGCTGTTTGGTCTTCGTTTAGTAGCGCTTTATAATCAACTCTCAACGTTAGAGAGTTGATAGTTTTTTAAATGAACGAAAAACAAATCCTCAAGGTCAAACTCAAAATAATAATATCCAAAAAGTGAAAATGCAGCCTGAATCAGAATCGTTTGGTAGGCCCATTTTTACGTTTGGTAGTTCGGTGGCCCAAAAACTTTTTTATCTACAGCAATTTTTCTATAAGTGGTGGGGGCAGACTTAACAATGAAAAATCGTGACATTTTCTTTTTCACATCGTTCAATGGTTGAATTTGGAGGTTTGGTAGCCATGTGTCAACGTTAGAGAGTAGATAATTGTTTAAATAATTAAAAAACAAAGTTTTACGCTACGCTCAAAAAATAGTAAAATTTAAAAAAATTAAGTTATTTTCAGAAGCAGAATCGTTTGTTAGTCCCATTTCTACGTTTGGTAGTTCGGTATCCCAAAAACTTTTTGATTGACAGCAATTTTCTGAAAGTCGTGGGGGCAGACTCAAAAATGAAAAATCGTTAAATTTTCTTTTTATATAAATTTCATTAAAAAGTAAAATTTCATTCAAAAAATTAAATTTCAAAACCAAAAAGACGAATTTTCAACAAAGATTTTTCAGTCATAAAAGAAAAAAAGTTCATCTAAATTGTTGGACCTTAAAGCCGAAAAACGAATTTACTGTGAAAAAATTTAATTTTTGAGCAGAAAATGAGAATTTTCAGCAAGAAAATAAATTTTCAACTAAATATTTAAATTTTCAACCAAAGAGATAAACTTTCATTCAAAGAAACTAAATTTTCACCAAAGTTGTTAAACTTTTACCCACGTAGTTGAATTTTGACTGTAAAAAAGATAAGTTTTTAACAAAACAGTTGAATTTTCAACAACGAAAATTTGAATTTTTATCCAAAATAGATTTCAGTTGACTATTCAATGCCAAAATATGAATTTCAAACAAAAACGAAATATTATACGAAATAGTTGAATTTTCAACCAAAAAGGATGACTTTTCAATAATATTGTTGAATTTTCAACCGAACACTTGCATTTGTCTCGAAGAAAGATACAATTTCTACTGAAATAGACGAACGAATAGTTGAACTTCAAACCCAATAAGACATATTTTCAACAAAACAGTTGAATTTTCAACCAAAAAGGATGACTTTTCAATAAAACATTTGAATTTTCAAACAAATAATAAAATGTATAACTAAAAAGATGATTTTAAGTAGGATCATAGTAGGGCTACCGCAAAACTTCATTTTAGAAATTGCCTAATTTTTCCCTAATCAATTTTTCATTTCCCCTGATCTTAATTAATCTTGTCACATTTTTAACCTAGAATCTTTTATAAATGGAATAAAACAATTTCAAATTAAGACTGAAAATTTTCGATTTCATTCGTCTTATCAATTATTTAAAGTTATAGAAATTCACTAACTTTTACAAGATTGTTTTTCTAAATCCCTGACTTTTCCCTGACCAATAAAATTCCTTGACATTCCGTTTATAATTTTAATCTGGTAGGTCCGTTTTTCACTCACCAGGTTTCTTTGGCGCGTAAAGTTAAGTTCATATCAACTTTTTGTACAATTATTTCGAGTTATTTGTTTCATTTTCGAATATCCACAAATGATGTACGTGAATAACATACTTCCCCCCGTTCCGTACCAAATCATATTTAGTATCGTAATCGTAATTGTAACTCTGAATGGTCTCAGAAAATTTAAGACACATTCTCATACATTTCCGGTGATTTTAATTTAATAGTGGAATAAAACTAAACACTATTTAATGAAAAGTAACTGGAATGTTATAAGGCTAGCCACATAAGACTCTATACACTGAAAAAAAAGATTAGTTGGGACAACTAATAAAATTGTTGGGATAACTATTTTAGTTAGTAAATAATGGTACTGCTATTAAGTTAGTTGTAAGAACTATTTTTGTTAGTTGGGGCACGAGTAGTTGCCATTACTATTTAATTAGGTAGACTAACTATTTCAGTTTGTCAAAACGACTGTCTGTAGGTAGTTGAACTTACTAATATAGTTTGTCATGTCTACTAACAAACTTGTAGGTATAACTATTTTCTTTTCGTTACAGAGAGTAATTAAAATATTTGTCACTAGACCATCGAAATCTGAGTTAAAAAGATCACAGTCGGCACGCGGGCATCTTTTTTTTTTTTGACATCTTAGGGACGCTGATGTCAGTTCAGCTGATAAGACGTTCTAAAAAAAGATCTCCCTATGCCCAATGGGATCTTTATAATTGCAGATGCACTTTGTAGGTTAGGATTTCCAGTAATAAAACTTAAAACTCGTTTGATTTTTCAATTTCTTATACATACCTTCAAATACTTCGATATAATCCCCGAAGCCTAAACTTTGCAATACATTTTTGATACTTCCATCAATAAATGATTAACGAAATATGAAGAGAGCAACGAGTTATGATGGCCATGTCTAAACGTTCTCCCTCGTTTTACTGCATGTATGTTGGTACCTTTGTCGCATTCTCAATCGTACCAACCAAGGTAGAAAATAAAATAGTTATGCCACCTACTTTAATTTGTCAGAGAAATCAATTAATAGTACAAATGACTAATTTATTAGTAACTCTGACTACTAAAACGTTACTAATGTCAACTAGTCACGAGCACTACAAACAGCTTCCTAAACCGACTACTTGATTAATTGGCGTTACTAACTGAACAGTTGTAAGAACCAATGAATGCTTTACTAATAAAAAGGTAGTAGCCCCAACTATTCATTTTTCTCAGTGTACAAAAGTTTCATCGAGAGTCACTTAAATTTCAATAAACTATTTTTTGCAGTGTAATTAAATATTGTGAACATGAGCATTCTTTTATTCACGGTGAATTTCAGAACGTTGTACACACATGGCCTACAACTTGATATTCATGGTTCAAAACGTGTTTTTGTGCGGTTTCAAGCCTTAATTTTCTAAAAAAAAATGCGTGCTAGGCAATGTTTCGGCATGATTCATGATTCGCACAGAGAAAAACATTGAACATGTCTGTGTGGATTAAAAAGACATGAAAAAGTAATAAATTGCAAGCCTGTGTAATTGAACTTTTTTATTCTCTATACAATAATTAGAAATTTGAGCAAAGTCAGTGTTTGACACTAACGTGTTACTTATTTTAAAAAGTAATCGTACGTCACGTTAACGAGTGGCAATTTTCTGGTAACGATAGTAGAAAGTAACGTACTTTACTGTAAGTTACTTTGCGAAATTGCTTAGTCGCATTTGTACTACATTAAATGTCATGATAACCAATCAAGGTACACATCTTCTTTACAGTATAGTTAAGTATGTCTCCAGGGCGTCTGCATGAAAAGGGCCCTTATCTTCTGTTCAAGTTTGGGAAATTCTAAGCCCTATAGCGGCTATAGTATAGCCTACTTAACTCCATACCGAACATGTGTACGTCTACATACCAGGTGGTCCATTTTAATCAATCCACGTAGATAACTTATAAATTTGACTTTTCCGGAAAATATGTTCCGAAAAAAAGTTATTGGGTTGGCAGAAGGACATCTGACGATGACCTCAAAATTGACCTTGAACTTGACCTTGAAGGTTTTTTCAAGGTCAACTCTATTTTTTAAATTAGAATCCCTATTTTTGACACCGGATTCGGAAAGAGTGGACAATTGTACGTCTGAAATAATATTTTAAAGTTTTTTTCGTGACCTCGATAACATCAATTCAAGGTAAAATGCTAAAAAACTGCCTGGTAACTGTTCATCTATGTATTCTGGCGGAATGAACGTTGTGAAGCTACCTCAACAACGACCTCAACAATGTTGACCTTGAGGTCATTTTTCCAGGTCATTAAAAGGTGAGAATGGGTTTTTAATCGGAAACTTTGATTTGGATACCGGATTCAAAAAAGAAAATAATTTAACTTGAAAATGTGACTCGATTTGTTGCTGTACTAGCCATGGTTCGTTCAGATCCCCACATAAGTTCACGGGAAATTGAAAGAAATTTGAGTGTTCCTAGAGCTATTGTAAGTAGATATTTACGGTCTGCAGGGTCTCATCCATATCACATAACTCTGAAGCAAGCTTTCGTTGAAGGAGATCATCTTCGCAGGATGAGATTATGTGAGTGGGCAGTGCAACACATTAGTAATGACAATAATGTTTTCAATTACGTGCTCTTCAGTGATAAGGTTACGTTCAACAGTATTGTAGTGTTAAATCGTCATAATTCTCATTAGTGGTCTCCGGTAAATCCTCATTGGGTGCAAGAGATTGACCATCAACATCGCTGGAGTGTAACTGTTTGATGTGGTATCGTTAATGGATATTTAGTAGGTCCATATTTTTTTATCGCAATCTCGATAAAGATAGTTATTTACAGTTACTCCAAAACAAACTTCCAATTTTACTTGAAAACATCGACCTATTCACACGAGCGAGAATGTGGCTACAACAGGATGGCGCGGCCGCACATTCCGCTCTTCTGGTTAGAGATTGTATGAATTAAATTTTTCCAGGTCAGTGGATAGGTACAGGAGGCCCCGTTGAATGGCCGGCAAGGTCGCCTGACCTTGCGTCACCCGATTTTTATTTGTGGGATTATCTACGAGATATAGTTTACCGCACGAGACCTACTACGAGAAAAAACATGATTGAAATAATTAGGACAGCATGCTTAAACATTCCACGTGAAGTATTATTAAACACCAGAAGACATTTCCATCGACGAATCGAACTTTGTCAACAAATAAGTGGTTCAACTTTTGAAAATATCATGGATTGAGTAAGTTTACACGAAACTAGCCCTTTTTAGGGATGAGGGGAACTCGAAATCCGACCAAGCAACCTCCTCGTGGTGAGTATCGGGTAATGCTAATGCTGGCGGTACAACATAATGTTTGTTATCTTAGGGTTTGTGGGCTCGGGGATTGTGACCTTGGAACTGAAAAAAATGCGTGCTCTAAATGACATTGGATATTGATCGAAAGGTCAAAGTTGTTGGCACATTTTTGCGTTAAGTTATTTTCTTTTTTGAATCCGGTATCCAAATCAAAGTTTCCCATTGAAAAACCATTCTCAGCATTGAAGGATCTTGAAAAATGAACTCAAGTTCAACATTATTGATGTCGTTGTCACACGTGTGGTATCTTCACAACGTTCATTCTGCCAAAAAACTTAGATAAACAGCTACCAGGCAGTTTTTTAGCATTTGACCTTGAATTGACCTTATCAAGGTCACAAAAAAAAAATTTTAATATAATTGTGGACGTAAAATGTTGCATACTTCCCGAATCCAGTGTCAAAAATAGGAATTCCCATTTAAAAAACAGAGTTGATCTTGAAAAAACCTTCAACGTCAAGTTCAAGGTCAATTTTGAGGTAATCATCACATGTCCCCCGGCAAACCCAATAACTTTTGTCTGGAACATATTCTTCGAAAAAGTCAAATTCATAAGTTGTCTGCGTGGATTGATTAAAATCGGACACCTGGTATATATTGGACTTCCAACCAAACGCAAACGTTTGTTTACTCATGAAATAGGGTGTGAGGTTATAGGTAATAGGTTATTTTCTCTAGGCGAAGACGAAAATAACTCTAAATATTTAAGAATTCACGAATATATTATTCTTCTCATTAGAATTGACATTTTTACTTCGACATTTTTTAAATAAGATTAATATTGCATTCACAAGTAAAATTAACAAAAATTATTGTTTAAAAAAGCTCTGAATCCAATCATTTCTTTAAGGTTGGTTATTTAAACTAAGATCGTACTTGCGAAGCTATAAAAATGGAAAAATTGTGAAAATAATTGAATAAATGATTTAAAAAATGTTTACCAAAACTCAAAAGAGTTTTAATTGCTTGAACAATGATCACTAAAGGAACAAGCTTCTGAAAGGAAAGTACTTGTTATAAACTTTTTGAGAATTAGTGTATTATTACCTCTTAAGGAATGTTTATGGAATCATTTTCACCCAACAAGTTTCAATTTTGTCCTCCCCCCAGAACCCTCTTGTTTTGCGCGGAACATGCTCCAAAAATTGTAAAATAGTAGTTCACATTGCAACTGTTGTAGATCGATAAGTTTTTGGGCCACTGAACTACCAAACGTAGAAACGGGACTACCAAACGACCCTGCTTCTGAATATAACTCAATTTTTTGAAATTTCCAAATTTTTTAATCAATATGTAAAACTATGTTTTCTAATTATTTAAACAATTATCTGCCCTCTAACGTCGTCACAGGAGTACCAAACGTCACAATGCAAACACTGAACGATGTCAGAAAGAAAATTTGACAATTTTTCATTTTTAAGTCTGCCCCCAAGACTTTTAGAAAAACGGCTGTCGATCGAAAAGTTTTCGGACTGCTGAACTACCAAATGTAGAAATTGGACTACCAAACGATTCTGCTTCTGAAAATAACACAATTTTTTGAAATTAAACATTTTTTTGATCAATACGTAAAACTTTGTTTTTTAATTATTTAAACAATTATCTACTCTCTAACGTCGACACATGACTACCGAACCTCACAATGCAACCACTGAACGATGTGAAAAAGAAAATTTGACGATTTTTCATTTTTAAGTCTGCCCCCACCACTTATAGAAAAACTGCTGTAGAACAAAAAGTTTTTGGGCCACCGAACTACCAAACGTAAAAATGGGGCTACCAAATGATTCTGCTTCAGACTGCATTTTCATTTTTTGGATGTTGGTATTATTTTGAGTTTGACCTTGAGGATTTGTTTTTCGTTTATTTGAAAAGCTATCAACTCTCTAACGTGAGAGTTGACTACCAAACACTACCAAACATAGACCAAACAGCCCCACAAAGAAAAATTTAGAAATTTTGACCTTTTGGGCAGTGTGAAGTTAGCCTCCCGAATTTTGTTTTGTTGAAAGAATGGGGAAGAAACAACAACCAAACGATAAGATATGATTATCAAACCCTCTCTAACGACCACCAAACGATTGACGAGATAAAATTTTCAAATTTTTTATTTGGGGGGCCCAACTTCACACCGCTCATCCGTCGTACATTTTTCCAAGAAGGGAATGGAAATGTAGGCGGAGTAGGGGAAACAAGTATGTGAGGGAGAATTTCTTCTAATTTTTCATATTATTTTAAGATTGTAACAAAAACTAGGCATCTTATCGAAAAGTGATTAATAACAAATTTGTAAATTTTTTTTGTGTGAATAATTTTTAATCATTTATTGTTTTCGTATTTTGTTTAGTTTGGCCGGAAAATGAAATTTATTATTTTTCGTTTTTTTTTTTTTTTGTAAAATCAGAACCGTTAGACCGACGTTGAACCGACGAAGACAAGAACGACGATGGCGTCTTAAAACTTCGAGATTGGAGATAGCCACGATAGTCAGTTTTCACATAAAAGTAATACCTTCTCGTTATATAATGATAACGTAAAGAACGATTTTCAAACAAAATAGTTCAATTTTGAACCAAAGAGTTGAATTTTTATCAAAATAATTGAATTTTCAAATAAATAGTTGAATTTTTAATCAAATTCTGGAATTTTTAATGCAAGGAGATGAATTCTCAACAAGAAATGTAAAAGTAGATATTTCAACCAAAAAAATATTTTAGTTTTCAACCAAGCAGTTGCATTTTTATCTAAAGATATGCAACACGGCCCAGCTTTGCAGTTCTTTCTCTCAGAAACTACAAATTCTTTGTTCAAACCTTTGAGTTAATTGAAATATTTATTTTTTATTTCCAGATTCGGATAAGGTTTATCGTCCTCATTGAAAATACAATGAAAAATTAGCAAAAAATATGGGAATATATAACAAAATGGCAGTAAATTACGAAATATATGTACGATAAAATGTTAGATAACATTTTTGATAATTTTCGAAGTTTTGCAAAAAAGAGCTTTATCTGAGAAAAAATCTTGTCTTTACAAAAATTGTTTGACTTGCATAAACTTCACAAAATGTCTTCTTTATATAAACGCACATTTTAAAAATAGATTGGCTAAAATAAAAAGGTGGAATATTTTAGAAAAAAAAAAACTATTCTTATTTTCGTACAAATCATCGCCATTTTGGTAATAATATATTTTTTATTTTTCCAGGATTTTTAAAGGAGGGCGGTTAACCTTACCCGAATCTGGAAAGAAATATCAAATATTTTTTAATTATGTCTACGAATAAATAGAGCCGGTCATACTATATATCTTAATGTGTATATAGTCTCTACGAAACAAAATATTTGTTTATAATTTTTATTTCAAATGGAGCTGAAGACTGAGTAATTTCAAATTGCAACGGTTATGATTTTAAATTGATTTGGAAGTATCTAGAAATGTTTTGTGTACTGATAATTCTAAACATTTGGGCTCTTTTCATAAATTGAAAGGATTGGAAATATTATTAGAATGATTCTTTTTAAAACGTCATGCCATGAAATAACAGATTTCCAAATGATTTATTCTCTGAAATATTTTTTTCTGATAATGATACTCAATGACACAAATTGTTCACAACATCTCAGTATTTCCAAAAAATATTACGATAATCAGATACTTTATTTAAGTGAATTAATCATTTTCTTTGTTGTAATAGTGGTTTGAAAACATTGTGTGATTCAAAGAATTGAATTTCTTCTTAATCAAAGGTCGGAGTTCAGTCATTTCTTATATCACTATCTCTTGCAACGAGACACGTTAGTGGAAAATTATTTAGTTTAATGTGAAAAGTGGCACAGTATTGTTGAAAGTTGAGAAATAATTATTCAGGGTGCATATAGTAACCAAAAAGAAAGTTTTTTTGTTTACATATTTAAAAAAAATGAAGTTGTTATACTGCATCTTACTTTTGGCGACTGCTGCATTTGCATTTCCAAGTAAGTCAATTACCCACTTAATTTGTGTAGAATTTATTATTTCCATTTATTTGCCCATTTATGTTTTATGAATTTATTATTTATTTTTATTTGTTATAGAGGATAAACAATATTTTGATGAAATCACAACTGTAAACCATTTTACGAAAATAGAAGACGCTCCATATGCAGTAGCTATTCTGATAATCTTATCAATTTGTTAATCGATCAAAGAAAATTCATCTTATTGTTAGTATAGATTATTATTTTCAGGGATTAATTCGAGATGATTCTGGTGGATACAGTTACTACTGTGGTGCCACAATTCTTACGAACTATTGGCTTCTGACTGCAGCAAGATGTGTTTATTGGGGGTATGTAAATACTATACGTGTACAATCCTCAAATGTGAATTCGTGAAATTGTATTCGTATGTCAGTTCATTCAGTGACAGGATCTTCAATGTCAATGTATTAAGTTAAGTTTCACTAATTCATATTATAAGGTTACTAACAATTTTAATATTCAAATTTTACTAATTAATCACTATTATGAAAACTCCCTTACACGTACTTGAAAATATTTTCATCAAAACGAAAACAACTATTTCGAAAGAGAATCAGTTACAAAAAAGTAAATTAAATTCATAGGAAATTCAGTCAGTTTCTGAATTAATGATTAATTTTATTTAACATTTTAATGCATTTTTTATATATTCTATTCTATTAATTTTGATACGATTTTAATTTAATAATTAATTTTAATGTTCATCATTTAATTTAGCTAAGTATTGGCCATTCAATTCACTAATTATCGTTGAAATCGAAGTTTTTGTCAGTCAGAATTAAATTTGAATACAACAGACTATCTTTTGAGGAAGCATGTCGGGGGTTGCCTGCAAATAGCTTTGTTCATAAAGCGCGTACATCGAAACGTAAACAGTCATGGCCGCCTCAACCGTTTCCGTAATATTGCGCAATATACTTGACTGAGTAGTAGTTCCTGCGTCCCTTCAGAGGCGGAGTCGCAACCGCCTCTTGCCCTGCCCCATGAGAATCTGTGGGGACAAGCTATTATAGGAATTCATAAAACGCAAGCGATCGCGCGTTCCTCAACAGAGAGTCTGGTGTATATGGAGAGTTTATACTACCTAATACTTGCCTACAAATACTTTTTGAATTTTAGAAAGATTTGTGTAATAGTACATTGCACAACAAATTGGGGAGCCCGATTCATGCGGTCTTGTGCTGTCAAGTTATTAACGTATTTAAAAAAAATTTATCATTTGATAATTTATTATAAGTTTAATACACAATTTCTACATTAAATGTTCAAAGCTGAACAATTTAGATTTTAATGTGTTTGAAATAAAATAACCAATATTCAACACAAATTTTAAATCGTATAAAATTGCACATTTTTAAAGCTTACTTTTTTAATTGTAGAATTTGAAGGTTAAATATTAATAATTATATGAAATGATTGTATAAAAATATTGTATAATTATTGTATACAATTTCATAACATCGGTATATTTTGTTTAAGCTGTACAATATCATATTTTTATTAAAACAGCTCAGTCTCAGAATTTGTTGTTGCTTTAAGAAAACATTTATTTGGCTCTCTATCAAAGATAAAATTTATGCAATTGAAATAAACTTTGTGTCATTGGGGTTTTAAAAATTTTAAAGTAAAATGTTAAAAATGAAATGCAAGCTGTGTGCAAAATAAAGTTTCATAAAAATTTTTTTCATATAAAAATAAAATAAAGATTCGCAGCCCGGCTAGAAAACCTGGAAACCCAAAACAACCCAAAGGTTAAATTAAAAACTTCCAAAAATTTCTGGAAATGTATGAAAATTTTCGGTAAGCTACCACATGTTACTAGTAAAGCTTCCGTGAATTACTTAAAAATTCAGGAAATGTTGAATCGAACTTTCGGCCCAATTCGGGTATTTGGGTCAGTGGACCGACTTATCGAGTTCGGGGTTTTATAATTTTTGCACAATACCTAGGAAACTTTTAGCTTTAACTTTTTGATTTACACAACTACATCTTAAGTACTGAATATAATGATTAAATTATTTAAATTTGAAATCACGGCGAACATAAAAATTCTGGAATTTGTTAGGTGTTCTGACTTGAATAACGTAAAAATAAACTTTTCAAAAAATCCGTAAAATTTTTAATTCACATTACTCACAAGTGAATATGTTATAAATACATATGCAATTAAAAATGATTACTTTTGTTTCTTTTGGATACATAATGTCAACATTACGGAAATTAATAACAAATGAAATTCTTATAATAATATATAATCTCTACCTACCGGCGTCGTGTGGGTCCAGTTGGCCTGGTTTCCAGCAGACCTGGGTTCGAATTCTAGCCCGGAGTCAATTTTTTCTCACTATCAATTCTTCAGAATTCTTCGAAAGTATCTGGTCATTATAGTCCAAGAGCTGGTGACGTTTTTTGCTAACGTGGGGGCATACGTCCTAGTTTGGGGCGAATATATCTAGGAAATGACATTCCCTACGAAACCCCTAGATTACCAGACGCTCTGTGTGGGTCGCTTGGACACCTGAGCCAGTTGAGAAATTGGAAATTTGAAGTGTTTATATAAGAGCCAATTTTCTTATAGGATCGTCTCTTGATGCCCCAAGCTTAGTAATATTCAATCGCCAGACCGATAATATGGAGATAACATACTGCCAGACTCGATAATTATAGATTTTCAAGTGATAGGATAAAAGGCCTGTCGTTTTTAATAACATAAAGAATAGTAATCACAGGTAGCGCTCGCAAAACGACATACGAAAATTCCGATTATAACACCTTGAAAATTAAATTTGGAAATTAATAATTTTCCTCGTAAATGTGTGTCAGAGCGGGGACCGATAGACGAGGGAACCGCCGCGTCAGGGGGAAAAAGGCTGAGTGGAGAGGATAACGTGCGGCGGCGACTGCCGGCAGCGTCCCTTGGTCTACGACCTGACAAACAATTTCGAAGAAAATTATTAATTTTCAAATTCAATTCTCAAGGGGGGATGGGGGGGGGGGTCGGGAGCGTAAAAAAAATTAATTTTTTGTGAATTTTTTTCAGAAATATGATTAAGGTAAATTTACTCAGATAATTGGCATATTATAAGGCATCATTTGAAAAACATTCAGGTAATTTTTTATAAAAAAATAGCAAGAAATAAGCCAACGACAAAGCATTTCCAAAAACGTCTTTTCAAAAAGATGATTTGCGGTGCCCGCTGTATCTCATCGTAGAATTAACTGAATCAAAAAAGTAAAAATATTTAGTTAAAATACTTGTTTTTCCTCCCCCCAACGATCTGTATGAGTTTTTTTTTCATTTTTACATTTTTGGTGGCCATTTTAAGCAAAAATTGCGATATTTTACGAAAAATTCGGCCATTTTGTAGCCGTAATTTTTTGTTGTTTTACGAAAAAAAATAATAAAAAAGATCGTTGGGGGAAGCTATTTTATGTGGAAAAGGTGTGTGCCAAATTTGAAAAGAATCGGTGCAGTAGTTTTTGAATGACAGTGGGCACGATCGTCTCTTGAAACTTTCAATGTTCTCGGCATTTCAATTAAAATTTACAGGCAAAACTAGAGAATATTATCACAAAATGACTGCGCTGTGGCTGCTCGACTGAACGAATAACAAAAAAGGCAGCGAAACGCCCGCCGAGCACTTATCACTGCACGCTTCTCCTCCGAATATGCACGCTTCTTCTCTGGACTGCCTCGTAGGTGCGGGGACTTAAACGTCCATATCATCAAAAGTTCAGCTCTGGTCTCTCGTTTTACGAGAGCTGCTTCTGAATTTTATATTTTATGTTATTAAAAACGCCAGACCTTATACCATCACTTGAAAATCTAAGTTTTTCTAGAAGTAATTATCGAGTCTGGCAGTATGTTATCCCCATGTTATTGTACTGGCGATTGAATTATAATAATACATAATAAACTTGGAGCATCAAGAGTCGATCCTGGAAGAAAATTGGCTCTTATACAATCACTTGAAGTTCCCAATTTTTCACCTTGCTCAGGTACCCAAACGCCCCAGGCAGAGCGCCTGGCATTTACGAGTTCCAGAAAAGGAGTCGAAAAGGCGTCAAAGGGGAGAAGGAGTCTCAGATATATTCGACACAAACTATTAGAATTAGTTAAGCTGGAGAAAAGGTAAAATAACGGCGGGTTTAGCCGACACCCCATTATAGATGGCACCCAACTGAAAATCCCGCATCCGAGAGAAAAAGACCTTGCGGTACCACTTATCTCCGTGGCCTTAGGTTAGGCGAGGATAGAGGTAAAGGTGTGATGCTTGTCATCCAAAGGAGGTATCACAGTTCGGATTTAAGGTTTGTGTATGTATGTGGTTGTAGATTGATAGAATGCCAAGGCAAGAGATAGGGATTGCTGGCCTCGATGGACATCACTCGCTCACATCTCGCGTCTAGGGTGGGTGCTTTCTAACATTACGGAATTCAATAACAAATTAAATCCGACAATATTATATATATATATATATATATATAATTAAAAAAAAGAGTTAAACAACCACTGCAGGGTGCTACTGAGAGCAACTGCCATCTAGAAAATGTCAATAGCGTTCATTAGAACCACGGTAAATCACACCTATGGCCACGTCTAACAACCGTGAGATGGGTGGTCACAGGGCACGACGAAATCACAGCGACAGGCCGGCGAAACCCGCGTGTGTCTTGAGGACACGAAGCGACTCTAGGATGACAGCTTTCTGCATCTCGCAAGTGCCTTAGCATATTTTTGGCACGCGGGTATGGCTTTAATGTATCGAACGAGTAATAGTTTCGCACCTCCGAGAGCACCTATCACAAGAAAAATTACTCGCACCGAATATTTTGGGTGCAGTTGTTGCAGCTCTCTTTTAAGTTCTTGATACCTCTCCTCTTTTTCTTTCTCCTTTGCAGTGATGCTGTATTCGGAAGGAGCCGAGGATTTGATCAAGAATATAGTTCGTTTGTCGAAGTCTTGGAGAACAATGTCAGGCCTCGAGTGCGCAACGGAAACTGCTCCCCGAAAATCGTAGTTCCAGAAAATCTGGCACTTCTCGTTTCGAACAATTGACTCTATATCCCTTGGAGCGTTCGGCAGGGCAGGGTCGCGACCAACACGGTGAGAGCGACAAATATGGTAATAAAGTATTCTTAGGGCTGCATTATGTCTATAGATATACGTCGTTCCTGCGTGGGTCGGACACCCCGATAGTATGTGTTCTAGCTACTCAGCGTGTGCATGAGACGCTCTGCACCTATGACTGGGAACTTCTTGACATAAAATCCGGTCACGGTATGCTAAGGTGGAAATGACAGCGTCCTGGCATCCGAAAATAAAAACCGCTGTACCTGAATTGAGCCCTGATGATTTGACGAAAGCAAAAGTTTGCTCCTTCGACAAGGAATGTTTTTCTACATTTCTGTGAAAGTTCTCGTGCATATGCTTGTCGATTAGCTGTTGTTGAAATTTTCCAACCTCTGCTTTCTTTACTTCGGCTTTTAGACGTGAAGCATCTAGATAGAATAATGCACTTTCCTCACTTCTGATGTAAAAATTCAGGCCAAGGGTCTCGGCCGCTTGCTCCGCGTCTTTGTAAAGGAATGCTCCTTCGCCAATCATCTCGTGGTTCCTGGCCATCTTTAGGATTGGATCTCTGCCATTCGCAACGATGTAAGCTGTACTCACAACAATTCGCTTATGACAACACTAGAGATTCAGAAGTTAGCGTCCGCCTTGACGGCGTGGAATGTATAATCGCGGAACTAGTGAATTGATATGCAAGCTTTTGTGCATATGCATGATCTTACATGTGGTAACATCAAGGGCCTTGAGCTCGTTCTTTGTCCATTGAACCACCTCAAACGAGTAGAGTAGAACCGGGACAGCAAGCATGTTAGTTGCAGACACCTTGTTCAACGCCGACAGATTGGAAGACTAAATCTGTCGAAGGAGATGCTTGTATCTGCTTCGGAGAGATTCCTTCACTGATGTTATGACCTGAATGCGGCTTTGAGACACGCTCAGGTATGTGTAGGTCTCTCCAGTATCAAGATATATAATGACGCTTATATCCACAAGCTCAGGGTCCTTGGGAACGCCAGTAATCTTTCCTTTCTTCAGATGAATTTTGGCACACTTGTCCAAACCAAAGCACATTCCAATCTCCCCTGTTTAGTTCTTGACGATATCTATAGCAGATTGAAGTTTGCTTTTACCAGAGGCATATATCTTCAGGTCGTCCATATAAAATACATGAGTGACCTTATGCTCGCGCTGATTAGTGTCGCCACAGAGGTATCCAGGAGAATTGCGTCGTGCGAGAGATAGAGGCAGAAGTGTGATGCATAAAAGAAAAGGGCTCATGGTATCACCTTGAAAGACGCCCGTCTGGAAGTTGACGTTGTTCGTTGTCAAACGGTAATTTGTAGATGAGATAGTAAATCTATTTTTCCAAAGAGGCATCAATCTCTCTATGCATTTCACTATGTGTAGATGTACCTTCAAGCTCCCCAACAGACAGATGATAAGTCTATGAGAGGTTGAATCGAAAGTGTTTATGCGCCTAGCATAAATGCCAAGATTTGAACGCTCCTATTCTAAATTGTACACGTTCACAGAGCTGTTTTGAACGATTAGTCGATTCATATGTAATGGCATCACCTC
>CAKNXH010060350.1:218715-283433 GCA_932178445.1 Andricus quercusramuli
TATATATATATATATATATATATATATATATATATATATATATATATGATCTTCATATACCATCAGGCTCCGTAACGCTGTGGGCAGCATGCTGGTGTAGAAACACCAGTGACCTGGGTTCGAATCCTGGTCTGGAGTCAATTTTTACTCGCTATCGATTCTTCCCAATTCTTGGACAGTATCTAGTTATTAGAATTACTTAAGTTGGAGAAAAGGTAAAATGACGGCGGGTGTAACCTGGACCCCTTCACAATAATAATAATTAAAGTGTTTTATAATTAAAAATAAGTTATTTTATATTCACAAATGATTTTATTTTAACATAATTTGTGGGTTTCAAATATACTTTTAATACTGGATAGACCTATATTAAATATTTTTTTGTGCAGGTCAAAGGTGTCAACTCCAGCAGATATTTCAGTCTGGACTGGAGTGGATTCGCTTTCCTCGAATGAAACAATGCATCAAATAGAAGAAATTCATGTTCATAGAGAATATATAAAAAATGGCGTGGATTACAATCTCGCTCTTTTAAAGGTAATCTAATGTTGAAAGTCCTGTCTTGAAAAAAAATATATTTATGAAATAATATTCCATTTGGGTAATTTTTCCTTTCTAGTTAAGAAAATCCCTTCAAATCGGTGATAGTCGAAAACCGGTGTCTATTATCAAGTCAAATGAAGAGGTGAAAGTTGGAGACACACTGCAAGTCAATGGTTTCCCAATAAATTTAGACGTAAGTGATATTCAGTGTTAGTAAATTTATTCATATCTTAAATTCAACAACATTTAATGTTAGCTCTTAACTTTATTTTAGAGGCTTGTAAAGCCCCTAACTTCTGTCTCTATGGAAATAGTTGAACAGGATTTGTGCCAGGAGAAGTATTCTGAAATAAACAATTTATCATCAACTGCAACATTCTGCGGAAAAGTGAAGAGCCGATGCCAATATTCCGAGGTTTGCGCATTCAATTACGGAGATTCTGCAGTTGTTGATAGTAAATTAGTCGGGATATTAACCGAGGAGACTGTTCAAAATTATCCAGGAATTTTCACCAATCTTAGTCGTTATTATGACTGGATTGTCAAGTATATACCAGAACTGAAGGAATAAAATATTTATCCACTATTCTAAGCTTGTAAAATTTTATCAATGAATACTTCTTCTTATACAATGACTTTAAAAATCTCGTTATTAAACATTTGTACAATATTAGTGATCCAAATTTAGATATCAATTGCAGTTGTCCATGGCTGGGGATTCATATTGTACGTTGCTAGTTCACAGATAAAACTGTGGATAGGGGACTGGAGAGAGGCCTGATCGAGAGGGTGAGGGAGATATACTGTCGCCCTAAAGTTATAGTACGCCATGTCTCTCAACTGTTAAACTGAGAAAATCAAGTTGAAATTTTAACCATAATATACTCTGCCAAAACGTTATCACATGTCGAAATAAGTTTATCGGTAAAAAAAGGGCGATCAAGAACATATTAACACAGATTTTAATACTATTATGAGTGTTTTTTTGGGTGACGTGGGAAATTGGGTTTGGACATGGCGTAATATGAGATTCAAAAAATTCATTTTCTCTCAGAATCAGAGTACGCCATGTCCACAAAATATTTATAAATGAACTATTTATGATGAAATTCTTAAGTTAAAGGTTTAACAGAATGATATTTCACATTATTCTGTTGTATTACATACCTCGAATTAAACAAGTTACTCCCAAATTATTGAATTTCGAGTAATATTCCGACAGTTGATTTTATAGTTAAATACATTTTTGAAAATTTTTATTTCTCAAATTGAACTTAGGTTATCCATATAAAATATGCAATACGAAGTTGGCATTTTTTCATTTATTGCAATGCAAAAAAGGACATGGCGTGATATAATTCTAACTTTTAAGTAACGTCACTCTTGTAATTAATAATTGTAACAGCTGAGGAAATGAATTGCAGGGAAAAATGTATTAAAAAACAAAGTTTAATCCTAACCAAGCCTAAAAATAATAATAGTTCAAAAATGTCAAAAAGTGGACATGGCGTAGTATAACTCTGGGGCGACGATATAAGGAGACGGAAGATAAGGTGAGAGGAGTAGAGGGGTATGCTGATGATATAGTGTTGCTGGCATGAATCGAGGAGGCCTTAAAGGAGATAATGGAGAGGTTGAGAATAGCTATTTGTGATACAAGTGCGCAAAATAGGCGATTGCTGAAATCACACGCACGTGTATCACACGCTATTTTTTGCAACAACCTTCCGAGAAAGTTGTTAGGAGGTGGTGACGAAAAATAGTAATTTTATATTGCGTAGAGTGGAGTAAAGAAATTTTGTTGGAAAAAAAAATTTTCAAACAAATTTTTGAAAAAAATTTGAAAAAAAAATTTTGAAAAAAATTTGAAAAAAAAATTTCGGAAAAAATGCTCTAGAAAAAAATTTAGTGCAAAAAAATTGTTGAAAAAAAATGTTGAGAAAAAAAATTGTTGAAAAAAAATTTTGAGAAAAAAAATTTTTGAAAAAAAATTTTGTGGACACAAATTTTGAAAAAAAAAAATTTGTGAAAAAAAAAATTTTGAAAAAAAAAGTTTAGGAAAAAAAATTTGTGAAAAAAAAATTAAAAAAAAAAATGTTGGCATTTATGCTCTTTTGCCCCCGGGGGGAGGGGGGGGGGCTACGAAACCCTGAAAACAAAACTTCGATCATTAAAACACTGAGCGCTGCTGTTGTTACGTTGCCCCCGAATTGTCGCGATGCGGAAAGTAGCTTATCTGCAAAGTGCGCATGCGCGTACGTTTCGCTGATGTGGAAAGCACATAAGAATTGAACTGCGCATGCGCCAATATTATTCCCGCATTGTTATCCGGAATGAGTCACTTCGCGTATAATTTAGCTACACGGAAGGGAGCACTTTCGAGGTGGGTGATGCAAAAAATACTTGGATAAAAATAGGTTAGATCTAAATGCGGAAAAGCCGAAAGGTATATTGTTCAAAAAAGGAGGTGGAAGGGACAAGGGAGGGAAATAGAAGTGGACGGAAAAGGCGGTACAGCAGGTGGAAGAGGTTGTGTACCTGGGCTTCTTGTTCCGGAGAAATGGAGGAGTGAGTGGTCACATAAAAGAGAGAGTGTGTGAGAAAGGAAAATGTTGTGATGAGGCAGGCGTGGTTTTTGGAAAAGAATTTATTTGCAGATGATTTTGGAAGGAGAATGAATTTGTTTGACTCGCTAGTGATGGGTTGGCAAGGAATATGCCTAATTATATTGTTAGGAAGCAGGCAGGGAGAACGAGTTTAGGGATTCTAATAGGGAATCGGGCCTCTGAGTATGAGGAGGAATTTTTTGGAAAGGGGAGAAGTAAGCTGGTTAGGGAGTGTTGGTTGGAGAAGGAGAACATAGAAAAGGGGAAGATGGGGATTGAAAAACAAAGGTGTTCTAAAAGGAATGGGCTGCGGAGGGATGAAGTGAGAAGGAAGCATGAGGATGGGAGAAAGGTGTATGAGGTAGTGAAGAAGAACGGCATGGAGAGAGAGGGCAGAAGGTAAGGATAGAATAAGAGGGTCAAGGTTTAATGTGAATTACGGGTGGATTATGTCAAAGAAGAGCGCGCAGTATTTGCGTGAGGAGGGAGAGAAGGGGAGTCAGGCCCTTATAGCGAGAATGAGGTTTGGCTGCATGGAGAGCTTTACTAGGTTCTGGCTTGCTAGGGAGAGGAGAATGTGTGAATTGTGCATAAAAGAGTGAAAAAGAGGAGAAGGAAGGAGGAGAATAAATGGAGGGTGAAATATTGTAAAGGGGAGAGGAAGTAAATATAAGAAAAATTGTAAATGTGTTAATAATCAGCAGATAAGTATCAGAAAAAGGTATATGCAGTTGGTTGAAATTTACAACATAGCCTCAAAAAATGTACAATCCAATGTTCATTACCTTCCTTTCTAGAATAACTAATATGTATACATATATATTATTTGAAAAAAGATTTAAACAACCACAGTAAAGTCCCACTGAGAGCCAGTGCCATCTAAAAAATGACACTGGCTCCCAGTGGAACCGCAGTTAATCACACTTCTAGCCACGTCTCACAACCGTGAGATGGGTAGTCACAGGGCACGATGAAATCACAATGACGGGCCGGCAAAACCCTCTTGTGTCTTAAGGACACGAAGCGACCCGAAAATAACACCTTTGTGCAAAAATCTCGCAAGTGCTTTGGCATATTTTTGCCACTATGTTGACATTATGTCTACAGATATACGTCGTTCCTGCGTGGGTCGGACACCTAGATAGTATGTGTTCTAGGTACTCAGCCTGTGTATGACACGCTCTGCACCTATCAGTGAGAACTTCTTGATATAAAATGCGGGCACGCCCAGGTATGTATAGATCTCTCCACTGTTGAGATGTCTGATATCACGTATAGCCACAAGCTCAGGGTCCTTGGGAAAGCCAGTAATCTTTCCTTTCTTCAGATGAATTTTTGCACACTTGTCCAAACCAAAGTGCATTCGAATCTCCCCTGAGTAGTTCTTGACGATATCTATAGCAGATTGAAGTTTGCTTTTACCAGAGGCATAGATCTTTAGGTCGTCCATATAAAATGCATGAGTGACCTTATGCTCGAGCTGATTAGTGTCGCCAAAGAGGTATCTAGGAGAATTGCGTAATGCGAGAGATATAGGCAGAAGTGTGATGCAAAAAAGCAAAGGGCTCATTGTGTGACCTTGAAAGACACCTCTCTGGAAGGTGACGTTGTTTGTTATTAGATGGTAATTTCTAGATGAGATAGTAAATCTAGTTTTCCAAAGAGGCATCAATCTCTCTATGCATCTCACTATGTGTGGATGTACCTTCAAGCTTTCCAACAGACAGATGATCAATCTATGAGAGGTCGAATCGAAAGCTTTCCGGTAGTCAATACAGGCCATTAACAGGACGCGCTGATAGGCTGCAGCGTCTTTACAGCCACACCTGTCAATTAGCACGTTCTTTCGACAGCCTGCTAAACCTTTTTTCGAGCCACGTTCGTACGTCTCTCGCCATACAGGCTCAATTCGTCGAGCAATCCTGTTGTTTAGGACAGCTGTAAAGATCGTATACAGTATGTTCAAACAAGTTATAGGCCTGTAATTCTCTGGGTTGGACAAATTGCCTTTTTTCAGCAGGAGTATAGTGGGCCCTAACACCAGCCACTGCGGAATGCGCGTATCCGACTCTAAATATGAGGTGAATATTCCACCAGAAGTTCTTGATACAATCTGGTCCAGCAGCGGAAAAGTTCTTCGTGCCTCTAAGTGCTTTTTTCACCTCTTCGGCAGAGACTGATGTACATTCCTCCTTAGATTTCACAAGGCTGTCGCAAAACTCCTTGAAGCTGATGATATTGTCAGTATCTTCTTTCAACTTCAGTGTTTTCGGGATTTTGTATACCTCTCTCCAAAAAGTCTCTACCTCCTTGGGCTTGGGTGGATTTTTTACAGAAACAGGGAGATCGCTGAAGAAGCGCGATGGGTCAGCGAGAAACTGTTTATTGTCCCTGATCCGCCTCTCACTCTTCAGTATTCTCCTCCTTGCGTCAGATAGCAGCCGTATTTTGTCAACAATATGCTGCTTGATTGTCAGCAGCTTTGACTTGTTTAGTGTGTGATTCAAGATCCTTAGTTCTTGGGCGAACTTTCGAACCCTTTCCGTAAACGGTCAACCAGGTGTTATGTAGTCAATCACACATTGAGCACGGGACGCATTCTGTCTTGCCCATCCAATTTTCTTGTTTATTTGATGCAAGCGTCTTTTGGTCTTATGATCCACCATCGGTTTTAGCCTTCGATTTGAATCAGTCAAAGTTCTCGCAGCACCATAAACTGAGCAATTGATGGTCCAGAGGTCGGACTCTTGCGAGATATATCCACGAAGGGAGGCATTTCAGCCAAATTTTGGGGCTTGAGAGGAACTTGCATGTTGATGTTCCTCCTTGTACTGAAATTGCAATCATCTTTCAGAAGGCGCCTACTTTCTGCGGTTGGTCTTAATGTCGCTTCATCTTCGGCTGCAGCTTGATCAATCAGCGATTGGGGAAGCGCTCCGCGTACATATCCATTTTTCCGGAGGTAGTCGGCTTAATTTCGCAAAGACTGATTCGAAACGTGCTGAAGCTCTGGGTGTTTCTGGGACCACAGAGTGTGCACACACGCCATAAAGCCTCCGCGAAGAGGGATAATGCTGGCATCGTAGCAGTCTAGCACGTCATTCTTAAGTTGATACGTCCACTCAATGTGGGCGTTTCGCCTGTTCGTCGTCGTGTTTCCATCTAAATTATTTTTAGCACCCTGAACTCTAGGATGATCGGCATTGTTTGCCGACCTATTGTCGGGTGCTCTGCGCGTTCGATCGTTTTGAACCGCATCTACAACATTTTGATGTCTTGGTGGTTGCATTGTTGTTCCCACGAGCAGCTAGGGAAAGGGTTTGTCCATCCTTGTAGAGCCCCGCGTGCAAGGATGAGGCTTATACTCTGAGAGGTCGTTCGGTATCCCAGCGTCACCGTTAAAGGCACCTCACCCAGGTGCCATTCAGCTTTCGGCACGGTTCTCACGCCTTCGCTGAAGGTTTATTTCTTCGGGACCATCCCTAGACAATTGTCCGCGACTGCTTATTAATTATTGTAACCATATTCAGCAGTAACCCTTGGTACAGGGACACTCTATCCGCAACCCTGTAAATGCGGTTTAAAACGATCGAACGCGCAGAGAACCAGACAATGGATCGGCAAACAATGCCGATCATCCTAGAGATCGGGGTGCTGAAAATAATTTTGATGCAAACACGACGACGAACCGGCGAAACGCCCACATTGAGTGGGCAGATCAACTCAAGAATGACGTGCTAGACTACTACGATGCCAGCATTATCCCTATTCGCGGAGGCTTTATGGCGCGTATGCATATTTTATGGTGCCAGATACACCCAGAGCTTCAGCACGTTTCGCATCAGTCTTTGCAAAATCAAGCCGAGTACCTCTGGAAAAATGGATATTTACGCGGAGTGCTTCCTCAACCGCTGCTTGAACAAGCTGCAGACGAAGATGAAACGACATTAAGACCAACCGCAGAAAGTAGGCACCTTCTGGAAGATGATCGCAATTTCAGTACAAGGAGGAACATCAACATGCAAGTTCCTCTTAAGCCTCAAGATCTGGCTGAAATGGATGCCTCCCTTCGTGGAGATACCTCGCAAGAGTCCGACCTCTGGCCCATAAATTGCTCAGTTTATGGTGCTGCGAGAGCTTTGGCTGATTCAAATCGAAGGCTGAAACCGACGATGGATCAAAAGACAAGAAGACGCTTGCATCAACTGAACAAGAAAATTGGATGGGCAAGACAGAATGCGTCCCGTGTTCCATGTGTGATTGACTACATAACATTTGGTAGACCGTTCACGGAAAGGGTTCGAAAGTTCGCCCAAGAACTAAGGACCTTGAATCACACACTAAACAAGTCAAAGCTGCTGACAATCAAGCAGCATATTCTTGACAAAATAAGGCTGTTATCTTACGCAAGGAGGAGGAAACAGAAGAGGGAGAGATGAATCGGGGAGAATCAACAGTTTCTCGCTGACCCATCACGCCTCTTCAGTGATCCCCCTGTTTTTGTAAAAAATCCACTCAAGCCCAAGGAGGTAGAGACTTTTTGGAGAGAGGTGTACAAGATCCCGAAAACACTAGAGTTGAAAGAAGATACTGACAATATCATCCACTTCAAGGAGTTTTGCGACAGCCTCATAAAATCTCAGGAGGAGTGCCCATCAGTCACTGCCGAAGAGGTGAAAAAAGCACTTAGAGGCACGAAGAACTTTTCCGGTCCTGGACCAGATTGTATCAAGAACTTTTGGTGGAAGAAGTTTACTTCTATACACCAACATTTGGCCCGCATATTCACCTCATTTAAAGTCGGAGATGCCCATTCCGCAGTGGCTGGTGTCAGGACGCACTATACTCCTACCGCAAAAAGGCAAGTTGTCCAAACCAGAGAATTACAGGCCCATAACTTGTTTGAACACACTGTATAAGATCTTTACAGTTGTCCTAAACAATAGGATTGTTCGACGAATTGAGCCTGTATGACGAGAGAGTACGAACAACGTGGTTCGAAAAAAGGTGTAGCAGGCTGTAGAGAGAACCTGCTGATTGACAGGTGTGTCTGTAAAGACGCTACAGTCCATCAGCGCGTCCTGTCAATGGCCTGGATTAACTACCCGAAAGCTTTCGATTCAACCTCTTATAGACTTAACATCTGTCTGTTGGAAAGCTTGAAGGTATATCCACACATAGTAAGATGCATAGAGAGATTGATGCCTCTTTGGAAAACTAGATTTACCATCTCATCTAGGAATTACCATCTGACGACGAACAACGTCACCTTCCAGAGAAGCGTCTTTCAAGGGGATAGTATGAGCCCTTTGCTTTTTTAATCACACTTCTGCCGCTATCTCTCCCACTACGAAATTCTCCTGGATACCTCTGTGGCGACACTAATCAGCGTGAGCATAAGGTCACTCATGTATTTCATATGGATGACCTGAAGATCTATGCCGCTGCTGAAAGCAAACTTCAAACTGCTATAGATGTCGTCAAGAACTATACAGGAGAGATTGGGATGGACTTTGGTTTGGACAAGTGTGCCAAAATTCATTTGAATAAAGGGAGAATTACTGGCGTTCCCGAAGACCCTGAGCTTGTGGATATAAGTGTTATTAGACATCTTAACCCTGGAGAGACCTATACAGACCTGGGCGTGCCTCAAAGCCGCATATGGCAGAGATCCTTTCCTAAAGATGGTCAGAAACCACGAGATGATAGGCGAAGGAGCGTTCCTTTAGAAAGCAGCAGAGCAAGCTGCCGAGGCCCTTGGCCTGAATGTTAACATCAGAAGTGAAGAAAGTTGCATTGCTCCATCAAGATGCTTCACATCTAAAAGCCGAAGCAAAGAAAGCAGAGGTTGGAAAATTTCACCAAGAGCTACTCGACAAGCATATGCACGGAAACTTTCACAGAAATGTAGAAAAACAGTCCTTGTCGAAGGAGCAAACTTTTGCTTTGCTCAAATCATCAGGGCTCAATTCAGGTACAGAGGGCTTTATTTTCGCATGCCAGGACGATGTCATCTCCACCTTAGCATAGCGTCGCAACATTTTATGTCGGGATTTTCCTAGTGATAGGTGCAGAGCGTGGCATGCACACGCTAAGTACCTAGAACATATACTATCAGGGTGTCCGACCCACGCAGGAACAACGTATATCTATAGACCCTGTCGCGACCCTGTCCTGCCGAACGCTCCAAGGGATATATAATGATTTGTCCGAAACCAGAAGTGCCAGATTTTCTCAAACTACGATTTTCGGGAAGCAGTCTCCGTTGGGTACTCGAGGCCTGACATTGTTCTCCAAGACTTCGAGAAACGAACTTTATTCGTTATCGAATTCTCGGCTCCGTCCGAATACAACATCACTGCAAAGGAGAAAGAAAAAGAGGAGAGGTATCAAGACCTTAAAAGAGAGCTGCAACGACTGTACCCAAAATATTCGGTACGAGTAATTGGCCTTGTGATAGGTGCTCTCGGAGGTGCGAAATTATCACTGGTTCGTAACCTCAAAGCCATACCCGCTTGCCAAAAATATGCCAAGGCACTTGCGAGATGTATGCAGAAAGCTGTCATCCTTGGGTCGCTTCATGTCCTCAAGACACACGAGGGTTTCGCCGGCCTGTCGTTCTGATTTTGTCGTGCACTGTGACCACCCATCTAACGGATGTGAGACGCGGCCATAGGTGTATTTTACCGCGGTTCTACTGGGGGTTATTGAAAAATTTTTTATATGGCGGTTGCTCTTAGTGGTACCCTGCGATGGTTGTTTAACTTTTTTTAAATTATATATATATTAGGATGGTTCTTATTTATACTTTGTGATTTTTTTTCGAATTTCTCTGCTCTACCCCCCACTTTGGTTCGAATGCCAAAAAAAAATTTTCCCTCCAAATTGTAGCAAAAACGGTTAATATATAGGGGTGGCGCAAAGACCATGAAGTTTCCCATTGATTGAACATGGGAAAAAGTCAGCTTTTTGTAAATCTAATATTTAATCGCGACAATATGTTACAAATAGTTTCGTGTTTCAGTATATTGTTCAGAATTCGTCAGAGAATAAGAATCAACTATAAATTTTGAGGTTGAATAATTGAACTGCCGCATGCAATAAGGGGGTATACAATTTTTCTGCACCATTCAGTTGGCCCCTGAGCGACTTTTTTTCAATTGAAATTTTTATTTTTAAAACTGATATCCTTATAGAAAGTTGTATTGCGCATCTTTTCTTCCTGTTGTAAAAAGTTATCACTTTTGTTGTTTCCAAAATAAATGCAAAAATACCGTTTTTGAGAAACGACAATTTTAAGTGTTTTTCGACTTCAACACGCTCTAAATCCCAGAGTTTTTGATATTTTTACTTCAAAATTTCAGGAATTACGCACTAGACTATTATAAAAGTGTTAGTAGAATTAAAATTAAAATGTGTTTGTATTAGAAAAAGTTGATAATTTTATTCTGAACAGTTTTATAAACATCGTTTGAATATTTTCAATCGCAAAGTCTATCGACGTAACTTTCAGGTAATATAAACTTCTGGCGGATGAAATGTTCACTAGGGTCCACATAAGTTTTTAGATAAATTTTACTTCCATTGGTCCAGGTGATGAAAAACTATTATGCTTTAATTCTTTCGCTCGGGGTCATGAATGTCGGACTCAGCTACGTCCATGAGAAATCCCAGCCGCAGCGCTGATTCCTGAAGGTCTGCACGTAGAAACTAATATTTTTTATCATAAGTTATTTAAATTGAGTAATTGTTGATAAAAATAATTAGGAAAATGATAGATTTATGCATGTAAATACCAAAGAAATATTCCGAATAGGTATATCAATTTATTATAATGATATATTGCGTCGAATAACCTAACGAGTCATTCGAAAATATATTTTTTTACATTTTTTGTCTAAAGTAAGGATTTTCAGTAAAAATCCTTCCTGAATTAATTTAGTGACCGCTTTTGGACTGATTCATATCAAAAGAGATTTTTTATATTTTTGGAAACTTTAACTTAGAATTTGCCACATATTTATATAAATCTTTAAATACCTCATTCTATCGAATTTTTCGAATATTTCTTATCCATCCTTCCTCGTCTTTACTTCTCTTTCTGCCTCAAGGTTTCGAAAAAGCTAGTACCAATTATATTGAGCAATAAATTATAACATTTAATAAACCAAAAATTTCCTGTTTTAAAAATGATTCTCTTATTTTTTAGATGTAACACTTTCGATGTTCGAAACTATTGTGAGGTGCATTTTATAAGCACTCTTTCTAATGCACATATCTGTCTCTATTATTCTCTATGATAACTATTATCATGCTTACCGCGATGTTTACAAATTTTCTGAAAAATCCTTGAACTTTATTTTTAGGCAAAGAAAGAGGGAATAAAAATAATACGTTTTGACTGAAAGGGACGTCATAATAACTTATCTTTTTTACGTGAGTTATTACATGTATACATTTTTTTTTATGTAGAATATTATTAGTTTCATAATGAATTTTTGTGCAAAAATTCTGAAAAATATATGTTTCTACGTGCAGACCTTCAGGAATTTTTCGGAGAACTTATGTGGACCCTAGTGAACATTTCATCCGCTAGAAGTTTATTGTACCTGAAAGTTACGCCGATAGACTTTGCGATTGAAAATATTCAAACTATGTTTATAAAAGTGTTCAGGAAATTTTTTTTAACTTTTTCAATAAAAATGAATGTTAATTTTAATGAAAAAATCGAGTTAAGTAATCAAAATTAAGTGAAAAATTCGAAAACTCTGGGATTTAGAGCGAGTTAAAGTGATAAAATCCTGAAAATCGTCGTTTCTCAAAAAATGTGTTTTTTGCATTTATTTTGTAAACAACAAAAGTCATAACTTCTCACAAAAGGAAAAAAAAGATGCGCAATAAACTTTCCTATGAGGATATATGTTTTAAAAATGAAAATTTTGATATAAAAAGAAAGTCGCTCAGGGCCCAACCGAATAGTGCAGGAAAATTATATACGCCCTTATTGCATGCGACGGTTCAATTTTAAGCCCCTCTTATGGGTCCCCAAAGAAAATCCCATAAGTAACCAATTTGGATTTTACGTAATATTGCGAATTATTCAAGCTTTTTGAAAGTTTTTTGAAAATAAATAATCATTAATCGGTAATTTAAGAATATCCAGTCACTTTTAACTAATGTTTAATAATTTAAACAATTTTAATTTGTTTGAAAATTCAAGAGTATTCTTAAAAAGCGAAGTAGAACATAAAAATATTTCAACCTTTCAAAAAATAGCAAAAATAAAATGTGTAAACAAACAAATTGTTCAAACAATTGAAATTCGTGTAAACATCTACGAGTATTCATAATAAACAAATGGGTACTCAAAAATATTAAAACTTGTCGAAGATATAGTGATATAAAATGTTTCTCCTGCATTTTTTTGGTAAAATGTATGCTTGAACGAATACGTATTCTTTAAATAATTGTAAAAATATCAAATCGAATTATTTTATTGTTATAATTGATTAAATAACTCATAAAGTCTCAAGCAAATTAAAATTGTTTTTCAATAATTTGCGAAGAAGTGCCAGTTTTTCCACCTGTTTTTGGTGTCAAAGGTGACCGATTTCAGGTCGATTACGTGGCGCATGCGCAGTGCCGACCTTTCTGGGCAACAGTGAAAAAAGTGGACGGATGGAGTGGAAAAAGTAAATGGAAGCAGTGACAAAAGTGAGGCACAGTGGAAAAAGTAAATATAAAGTGCAAACTGCTTCGTGTTACTCCGGGTGTGTTCGTGCTGCCTCGGGTGTGCTCGTGCATCTTGCGCAGCCAACTTCATTCTATTTTCTGACTCCGTCCCTAACCTAAAAACACCGTCAGTTTCTCCGAAAATACGGTGTTATTGTTGCGTCAATCGACAAAAAATCGCCTTCTTTTCACACAAAAAACAAGTAAACAAAAACTGGCACTTTTTAAACAAATTATAGAAAAAGTATCGTGTCCCACACATTGAAAAAGCGACGATTTAAAACTCGTGTGACAGCCACCCTCGCTCCGCTCGGGCTGGCTAACTTCACACTCGTTTTAAATCTCTCGCTTTTTCAACTTGTAGCACAATATACTATTAAACAATTGAATATCAGTTAACAAATGACTGGGTATTCTTAAATTACCAGTGAATGATTATTTATTTTCAAACAAAATTTTAAAAAGCGTCAATAAACCACAATATTGCGTAAAATTCAATTTTGGTCCTTATGGGGTGTTCTTTGGGGACCCATAGCAGTGGCTTAAAATTATTCAACTTCAAAATTTATGATCGATTCTTATTCTCTGATGAATTCTGAACAGTATATTGAAACACGGAACCATTTGTAACATATTATCGCGTTTAAATATTAGATTTACAAAAAGCTGACTTTTCCCCATGTTAGATCAATGGGAAACTTCATGGTCTTTGCGCCACCCCCAAGTATTAACCGATTTTGCTCAAATTTTGAGATTTTTTTTTGGCTTCTGAACAAAACTGGGGGGTGAGAGGGGAAAAATTCGAAAAGTGAAAAATAAGGGCTACCCTTATATACATATATATCGCCGTTTCAAACAATCTCTCGTTTCTCGAGATTTTACGCTTATCAATATGTATTTGACAATCGTTATCGTAGTTCCTGCGAAAACAGCGGAAAACTTCGAAAAATCAATTTTCGGCAAGAGAAAAGCATTGCGACTGAGAATTAATTTCAGACTCGAGTTTCTCACCCCAAAAA
The DNA here is from genome assembly GCA_932178445.1 of Andricus quercusramuli. Taxonomy (NCBI): domain Eukaryota; kingdom Metazoa; phylum Arthropoda; class Insecta; order Hymenoptera; family Cynipidae; genus Andricus; species Andricus quercusramuli. The sequence goes on from CAKNXH010060350.1 coordinate 232,616, forward strand.
TAGGGTATATGCTAAAATGCATCCATTTCTGATGCAGCCTTAAAAATGTTATTTCAGGGCTTCACTGACAGGACTATGCATTACAGAAATAAATGCAATAATTTTACGAGTCTCTCATATCCGCTGTCTGGGCGTAAATTATGATTTCCCCCGGATATCCAGGATACCCTGGCGGACCGGCCGAACGCAAACATTACGCTACAGCGTAACGGTAAAGTAATAGTAAAGTAATGCTAAAGTAATATGGCATTATAATTAATAAAGGAAACAAAATTAATATGTAAATTGTTGCAATTATAATAAAACGTTAAAATTTACATTAAATGGTCATGCCGTAATTGCAACAAGTTGCTTTCTCAGCGTTAAAAAATAAAAAAACAAAGTGGCTGTCATTCAAGTCGGGTCCCGGCAGACTGGCAACCCACTTAAAGCCACGTTAGCGGGTTGCCAATATGCAGGGGCCAGACTGCAATGACGGTCACTTTGTTTTTTTATTTTTTAATGCTGCAAAAGCAACTTGTTGCAATTGCGGCATGACCGTTGAACGTAAATTTCAACGTTTTATTATAATTGCAACAGTTTACATATTAATTTTGTTTCCTTTATTAATTATAATGCCATATTACTTTACCATTACTTTAGCATTACTTTACCGTTACGCTGTAGCGTAATGCTTGCGTTCGGCCGGTCCGCCAGGGTATCTATGGGACATTTCTGGGATACATTTTCCGCCTTGCGAGATATCCGACGGTTATCCCAGTCATATCCCTGGAACAACCTGGGAGATGAATGGGATCGAATTTTTCCAAACACAATAATGTTTTTCTTATATTTATAGCATTTTATGAGTTTTTTAGCAAAGTTAGTTGAGAAACCTACCGCAAAACAGTGCTTCTCTTCTGGTTGCCGACAACTCGGGTTGCCGCTTTTTGCTCCTGTGTTGTTTGGCCTATGTGGAAGGACGGTTAAAGGGTTGGGGGGTGGCCTCCTGATTAATAAAGGGGAGTAGTAGAAGCGTGTAGCGCGCAAATTCAAAAGTCTTGTATTTTTCAACTTTATTTATTCATATTTAATTACTTTAATTTTATGTATATACATCTAAATATGCTTAAAATTGTCGAGAATAATGTATTTATAGCTTAGAATAACACTGGTTTGGAACTTTGAAATTTATGCTATTTTTACGGCCTTATACAGGGCCGGGCAAACGACAACTTATATTGTTTTCTAATACAGTCGATCAAACTGTGAAGCTTCGATAGTTTTTTCTGAGCATTTTTGGCGACTACAATCTTTTTTCATATGTTTGCATCATGCGTACCATAATTCAAACATTTGAAAAGCTGATACGATGAAAAATTCTATCCTAACCTACTGACTGCTACGCAAGGAGATTAGGGTAATCCACAGGAAGAGGTGACTCATTTCGCCCCAGATTTCTGCTTCACAATTATATAAAAATCTGTTGAAAAAGTAAAGTTCAATTAATAAGCTCTTTAAACAACCACCGGAAAAATATATAATGTGTAATTTTGAGTGATTTTTGGCATTAAAAAAAACACGCACAAAATAACAGAATACAATTATTTAAATTTGAAATCTCGTTTTCTCTGAATTTGTTTAACATTCAGCGAAAATTTTTTAAAAAGTAGTCTTATGGCATTCTTTCTGATATTAGCACAAAAAAGATTTACTAAAAAATGATAACCTACGAGAAATTTGAGTGACTCATCTTACCTCGTATCTCAACCTCGCCTACATCACCCTACAAATTTGCAGTGAATCGTGAGTACAGATAAAAATCGCAAAATTGATCTGAGATAAATGCACCTATTTGCGTCCATGTAAGGGTTACGTCAGAATTTAAGACCAATAAACAAGTGTAATCCATTCCAATTTGCTAAAAAACTATTTTTGATCTAAGAATATATACTATTTCATAGAAAAAAAAAATTTTGTTTGGACAAATTGCACCAGAAAATTCAAAAATCACGAAAAGATGTCATCGTACGTCGTTACGTCCGCCTGACTCATTTTTGGATTTACTTGCGTCCACGAGTTGCCCCTATTTGCGTCTGGACGCAAACTGGTACGTACATCATTTTGCGTCCACGTGATAATAAATCGTTCAGTCGCAAATAAGGACAAAATTTTGCGTCCGCTCTTCAAAGGTTATGACAGACCCGAACTCACCCGCTGGATGCAAGAACCAGCCCATCTCTCGAAAACGCGTAAAAGTATTGTTCGATCGTCTCAGAGAAACAAAATTTTCAAAATCTAAAAATCAATTTTTTGAAAATGTAGTATTGTAGAAAATGAGAAAATGAAACTTTTTTGCATTCGAATTTTCTTTCGCCAAACGTTTATTTTTAATAATAAAAACGAAATATTGAAAAAAAAATTTTCCCTAATTTAAGTAAGTTTTAAAACTTAAATCGTTCTAACTCGGCCAAATATTATTCAAATGTGTTCATGTTTGTAGGACGTATTTAAGATACTCTAGCGATGTCTAGGAAATCATGAAAAGGTTAACAATTACTTATTGTTCAATAATTTTTAACAGCGAAATTCGTCGAGCTGGTTCTTGCATCCGGCGCCTCATTTGTCGATTATTTACACAATTTAAAAATTGTAAACAGAAAATCTGCAAGGAATGTTTCATTCGAAAAAATGAGCTGTGATTAATTGATGGTTGAAGCGACAGTCAGAGAAAATTCAATTATAAAAACTGTTGTAGAAATAATTATTTTTTTGTAAGTTCTAATCTTACTTCCTTCATAACACTTGAATGTCAATATCATTTCAGTTCTAAAAATGATAGAAAACTTTTTTCTTCTGGACGACAGAGATGAACTTCTAATAGTAGCAGACAAATATATATATTTTGAGGTTTTCTTTAAAAAGATTTACCAATTCTTTTTTCAAGCATCTATAACTTTTTACTTATGTGATGTTTAAATTTTCCTTCCAGATTCTCGTAAGGTTTATCGAACCTTTTTGAAAGCCACCCAGAAATTGGAGAACAATACAAATCACAATGTTCTTCTGAAAATACTAAAGACGATTTTCTCAAATAATCCACCATTTCATTTTTGTTTGTTAATTATGTTTTTTTTATACCGTTAAGACATTTCCCTTTCGGGATAGGCGTGACACTCTCCGTATAATGAAATTTAAATTTCGTGCATTCGAATTTTGCGCCACCTAACAGCGGTGGTCAGTAGAGTTATGAGTCGGTTATATTACTTTGAGAACGGTAACGAGAATGAGAATATTACCGAGAATATAACCGGTGGATAAATTCTTTGAGAATTTATGGAAACAATTCAAAGTCAACCTAACCTCAAATTTCAATTCAATTTTTGATAATTTTGCGGTAAATTCAAATTGAGATATTTTACAATAAAAACTTTTAATATTTTAGCAGTATAACTTCTTCTACGTATTTTTCTTTATTTATAAATATATTTATATAAGTATATAACTTATATGTAACTATGTAAATAACGTAAACAATAAAAATATTGTAAAAAATCATACATTCTTAAATTCTCTTAAATTCTGTCATATTCTCAGTTATACAACCTGAACTTAAATTCTCGAGAATTTAAGAACTCTAGTGGTCAGAGCAACCTCTGAGCACTCTCTTTGAGATTTTGAGATTAACTCACCTCCAATGTTTCGCTAGTGCAATTATAACTGCCTTTTTAATGACTAATGTGCTCATTACAATCCACTAGGTAATAATAAATAAACTAGTATCCTTATTTGGAATGTCACCCCTTCCTGCATATATTCCGACGGGAGATATAAAATACCGTCCCTATTTGCTGTTGTGCCTGTATAACACAGTTGTAGCAGTGGCCACCGAGGTGAACAGATGGGCTCGTGCACAGTTGCACAGTTGCATTTTTGTTTAAAAATACTAATTTCCGATAAGAAACACTGTATTAAACCAAATTCATTCAGAATTTCAAGTTTTATTTTTGAAGTCAATTATGAATTTTATTTAAAATGACCGATTTCCGTTTATGAAAAAATGCTAACTTGAACTATTATTATTTAAATATTGGGAATATTATTTAAAGTTTACTGATTTTTATCAACAATGGCATATTTAGACGAAAAATATTAACAAAACATACTATAAGAAGAATCTACGTGGAAATCCACGTGAATTGTTTCAGTACACCACCCGAATTTCACGTGAAATTCCACGCCTAATGCCCTGTAGAATTCCTTAATCCACGTAAAATCCTACCTTGGTTTCTATTGGGAATTCTACATAGATTTACACGTGAATTTCTCGCCTGGACGACGGCAACCCGCACTACGCTGAAGTTGAACGGAAAGTCCTTGTGTAAGGGGCTAAGTCGCTGTTAAACTGCATTTTATGTCCTATTTCGACTTTGAATGAGGCATCTTTGCTAAATACTTATTTATTTTAATTATCAAATTATAAGTAGTTTCTTTTATTTGATACTCAAAAGTTATACAATATATTTTTATTATATGTATTATATTTCTGAATAAAATAATTCAGGTTTTATGAGAAAAAATATTTGCTTAAACTTTCCATTCAATAGTTCTTTATTTGTCTTTAGGAAATATTATTTAAACTTATTTCAAGTGACGAAATCAGGAGTAGCTAGTTATTAAATCTGTAAAAATGTTTTTTTTCCTACAAACAAAAATACGCTCATTCCCCGACAAATTTGTTTCTCCGGATACCATTTATGTCTTTTTCCATGTTTGCTTCGAATAATCAATTTTTTCTAAACATACCTTAGAAAAGCACTCATATCAAAGCACAGTTCAGTAAAGTTTCAAGATTTGAGACGAGTTCGTAGAGATATTATAAATAAAAAAGTATGTAAAATGTATTGTCAGGAACCTGTGCCAAACTGCCAATTTAAAGTAAGAAGTGGCTAAATAATATTAACACGATTTTTAAATGTTTTAGATTCACAGATATCACATATATTGAGTTCAAAGGACGCAAAAATTAAGAGTAGATTTAAATATTTTAGAGAAAGGATTTAAGAAATCACTTCAAAGTCTTTAACCACATTAGGTTTTTTGTCTGGTCACGATGCATTGCTATTTCAAGATAAAAGTCAATAATAAAAACTCAAACTTTTTTAGTATAGTTAAAAATTAATTGATAAACTTTTATTTTCCAAATAACAATAAATAATCATCATTATTCGTGCATAATTTATCTCGTAACATGTCCGGTAAGGGTATACATATTAATTTACCATGCTATAAAATGAGAGGATATTTTGCGAAGCTGAAGTCAACGCACCAAATAAATATCCTCTCATTTTATAGCATGATAAATTAATATGTATAGCGTTACCGGACATTTTATGAGATAAATTATGCACAAATAATAATGATTATTTATTGTTATTTGGAATCAAAGTTAATAAATTAATTTTTAACTATACTAAAAAAGTTGGAGTATTTGGTATTGAATTTTATCTACTTTGAAGTGATTTCTTAAATCCTTTATTCTAAAATATTTGAATCTACTCTTAATTTTTGCGTTCTTTGAACTCAAAATATGTGACATCTGTGATTCTGAAATATTTAAAAATCATGTTAATATTATTTAGCCATTTCTTAATTTAAATTGGCAGTTTGGCACAGTTTCCTGACAAGACATTTTACATTCTTCTTGGTTTATAATAACTACACGAAGTCGTTTTAAATCTTGAAACTTTACTGAATTGTGCTTTGATATAAGTGCTTTACTGAGGTATGTTTAGAAAAAATTGATTATTCAAAGCAAACATGGAAAAATACATAAATAATATCCGAAGAAACAAATTTGTAGCGGAATGAGCCTATTTTTGTTTGTAGGGGGAAAAAAAACATGTTTACAGATTTAATAACTAGCTACTCCTGATTTCATCACTTGAGATGAGTTTAAAAATAAAGAACTATTGAATGGAAAGTTTAAGTAAATATATTTTTTTCTTCATAAAACCTGAATTATTTTATTCAAAAATATAAAGAATATATAATGCATATAATAAAAATATATTGTATAAATTTTGAGTATTAAATAAAAGAAACTATGTATAATTTGATAATTGAAATAGATAAGTATTTCGCAAAAATGCCTCATTCAAAGTCGAAATAGGACATAAAATGCAGTTTAACAGCTACTTAACCCCTACACAAGGACTTTCTGTTCAACTTAGGCGTAGCGTAGGTTGCCGTCGTCCAGGAGAAAAATTCACGTGTAAATCCATGTAGAATTCCCAATCAAAAACCACGTAGGATTTTACATGGATTAGGGAATTCTACGGACGATTATGCGTGGAATTTCACGTTAAATTCGGGTGGTGAACTGAAACAATTCACGTGGATTTCCACGTAGATTCTTCTTATAGTATGTTTTGTTAATATTTTTCGTCTAACATTGTTTATAAAAATCAGTAGAATTTGAACAATATTCACAATATTTAAATAATAATAGGTCAAGTTAGCATTTTTTCATAATCGGAAATCGGTTATTTTAAATAAAATTAATATTTGACTTCAAAAATAAAACATGAAATTCTGAATAAATTTTGTTTAATATAGTGTTTTTTGTCAGAAATTAGTATTTTTAAACAAAAATGCAACTGTGCAACTGTGCACGAGCCTATCTGTGCACGTCGGTGGCCACTGCTACAACTGTGCACGTTGTTGGCCACAGGCGCAACTGTGCACACGCCATCCGTGAACGTCTAAATTTTGACGTACGCAGTTGGGATTGCCCCATCTGTGCACGTCTCAAATAATACGATAACACTTTAAAATTACAAGTTCACGTACACAGATGGGATACTACCAACTGTGCACATGCACAGATGAAAGACTCCCAACTCTGCACGTCTCAATTTTCGAGGTGTACAACTGTGCACGAATGCTCTTCGAGGGCCGGTGGTACAACTGTGCACGTTGTTTGCGTCTGGCACAACTGTGCACGTGCACAGACGGGACACTCCTAACTGTGCACGTCGAGGGCCAGCCCTAGTAGCAAGATAACTGTAGACTCGCGTCAGCTGGGCGCCAGAAAAAGAAGAATCTGTTTGCAGTTTGGCGCCCGGCTGGTTCCGCTTTGGCGTGCTGTTCTGGCACCAGAGTCTTATAGAAAATCCTGGCCCAGACCGTCATGATATACACCAGACAAAATTAAAATAACGTAAAATGGTACTAAATAGGTTTCTGTAATAGTTTTACACTATATTTCAGTCCTTTTTGGGAGAATACACTAGTGGACACTCTTGTCGTATAAGCTTATTGCATGCTTGCATGTTTGTGCATACTTGTGAATCGTTCAAATTTCCGATTGCCAGATTTTCAATTTCATTCGATAATTTCTACATTAATTACTAGTGTTTAAAGTAAATACTAGAATCTGGATCTTTTATTCACCAGATTCTGTTTTTCGTCCGGTCTGATTATTTCTCCCGCCAGTCTGGTCGACTAGAGGGAGCAGATGCTAAGCCAGACTCTGGCCCCTCATACAAGCCAGACGTTGCAACTAAGGGAGCAGTACAACTGTGCACGTTGTTGGAAACGGGTACAATTGTGCACCTGTAAAATCATACGATCAGGTTTTCAACTCACAGGTCTACGTGCACAGATTAGAAACTCTCAACTGTGTCCGTGTACAGATGGGCACTCCCTACTGTGCACGTCTGCATTCATGCTATCAGATTTCTACTGACCAGTTCACGTGCATAGATGGGACACTCCTAACTGTACACGTGCACAGATGGGAGACTCCCAACTGGGCATGTCTCAATCAATACGATCATATTTTTTGGTTACAAGTCCACGTGCGCAGTTGGCAGTTTCTCACCCGAGTAAAAATCATAAGTATGGGAATGATCAATCATTGTCTTTCCAAAGTATAAAAAATGTATGGTTAATGAGACGATCCCATACTTCAAGTATATTGAAATAGTATAGATAAAGTATATCTAAAGTATAGCTGAAGTATGGTTGAAGTATATCTAAAGTATAGCTGAAGTATAGCTGAAGTATGGGATATACTTCATCCATACTTAAGTATAGCTGAAGTATCGGACATAGAATTGCATTCATTTGCTTTTCAAGATATCCTAGCAACGTGATAAAACACAATGTATCATAAATGACAGCTCGTCTAAAAATTTCAAAAGTTCGCGATCCAAATTGATTTCGTAAGTCAACTATATTTTGAATATTGTTTGCGAGGATATACAATATTCAAAGGATATAACGGACTACTTATATGACTCTTATGTCATATATATTGGTAAGAGATCCAGAATCTTTGATTCCTAAACATAATATTAATAGCATTTTACTTATTTCAGCATTTCCAAAAAATATCCTTTGACATTATGAAAATCATGATTCTGGATCTCTATTTTCATGTATTTCAGATAACTGATTATCTCTCATCAGCAACGATACGGCTATACCTACTATAGCCATACTTTTCCTATACTTTGGACATGATCTATATACTTGAGCTTTACTTAAGAGATATACTTTGGCTATACTTTGACTGAACATCAGCTATACTTGATCTATACTTCAGTTATACTGCAGCTATACTTTTCAGATATACTTCAAAAATACTTCCCCTATACTTCAAATATACATTGTTATACTTCAGCTATATTTGAGCTATACATTCAGTGTACTTCATTCAAACATACATGAAGTATGGGATCGTCTCAAATGCCATACTTTTACTATACTATCTGAGAGATCACTCCGATACGATTTCACAGATGTTTTCCTAGATCAATCCCATACCAAAATTTTTTTACCCGGGCACCTGTGCACGTGCACAGTTTAGAGTCTTCCATCTATGCACGTAAACCGTTGCTAGGGTACCATCTGTGCAGTCTAAATTTCGACGTGCACAGTTGGGAGTATCCCATCTGTGCACGTGAACCGGCGCGGCGCTAGGGTACTATCTGTGCACGTCGACATTTCGACTTGAACAGTCTGTCATCCCCCAGATAAAAATCGTGCGAGGCACGCGGTGTGTGTAGGGTGTGGTACATACATGTCGCATTTTGTGAGAGGTACGTATGTGCGAGGCTTATGCATTGCACAATCTGAGAGGCACGCATGTTCGAGTCATATGCCTCGCATTTTGTGATAGGCGTCTGTTTATATGCATGAAATGTCATTGATGAGCTCATTTTTTGATAATAATAATATAAATGATTAATATTGTAGAAATAATTAGTGGAAATAATTTCATAAAAAAAAAAAATGAAAAATACCTGAAATATAAATTTGAATGTAATAAGTATATTTTTTATTTACTGATGTTGACAGACTAATTTAAATATCTATATTTTACGAATTAGACATTTTAAAATAATATGTTGAAATTGCTTTTACAACTTTTTAAATGTTTTTGAATTTATGTGACCATCCTTATATTGAAGGAAGTTTGTGATGTTCCCTAGTGATCATGTGGTTGGCATAAACTTCAGCATGGCGTTCCTTTCTGTTGGTTAGGCTAGGTCCATGGAGAATAGACATAAGGAGCCCAAAGTTCTGTACATTGACTTCACCAAAAACGAGCATTTTTCTGTCGGATGAACAATAACGCATCGAAATGCTAGATCTTCTCGAGCGCGGCGCTAGTGTGGTACACGTAGCGATGGCCGCCGTGAGGGGGTATACTTGTAAATATAGCTTGTGATATAACGCGAAACAAAAATACAAAATTCCTAAACGGCTAAAACAATTTGTTGAGGCATTTAAAGAATATTGGAATGTAAAAACTGTTATATTCAAGTGGAAGTCCGATATCAGTTCTGTGATGTGTATGCGTACAAGATTGACAACTGATCAGTTCAATTTCATAGAATCACCGATATTTCGAGATAAATAAATGTTCTGACTTTTAATAATAATTGATACATTTCTATGAAAATCACATTTTTAAATAATGTAAGATGTTAACATATACGGCAGCCATTTTTCTACGTGCAACAGTAGCGCCATTACTTGAGCAGTATTGTAACCCTTTTTATACGACAAAAATTTGCTTATTTTCGGTTTCGTTACTTTGGTCTCCTTATGTCTATTGTCCATGGCCGAAAAATAAATATTTGACCTTCAAAAATGAAGGTAAAAATAAAGTTTTACTTTTTTTCGAGATAAGACAGGTTTTTTTTTTGTCTTGAAAGAGAGCTTAGGTGTTTTCATATGAGGCTATGTAGATTAGAACGTGGGATTCAAAGAGGGACCCCAAAATCTTTGTTTGCGTCCAACGTAGTTTTTGAAGGAAAGAACATAAGTTGACGCAACAAAGTTCAAAATAATCTTCAATGCATGCTGTAATCCAGTTTTCGTTAGTTTACCCTTTTAACCCCTTTTAACACTGGAAAATTGGAAAACTTCACCCAATTGGGTTCTTGGTCATGAAGTACTTCCGAACCCCTGATAGGGATAGTTCTTCGGTTTTAAGGTTTGAAGTGGTGCTAAGTAAGTAGAATTAACGTAGTTATTTCACACATTCCCTAGTTGATTTTATCTATGTGCAGAAAAAATCCTTCAAAAATATTCTATACGCGTTCTTGTTTATGACGTATGTTCCACCCCCTCATAGGGGTACTTTTCCAGTGTCAAAAGTAGCTGAAAGAGTAAACTAATGGTAAACCCGGTTACACCATGTATTGACGATTATTTTGAGCTTTGTTCCGTCAATTTATGTTTTTTCCTTCAAAAACTACGCTGGGCGCAAAAAAGGGGCGGATTTTCGGCTTATTTTGGGGTCCCTCTTTTTAATCTATGAAAATAAGCATTGAGTACTCCGGTACGCGCATGACGCTGGCGCTAGAGCCCCGCGGCGCACCGTGGCACCTTCATGGTATTGTTTTTACGAGAAGTAATAATATATGCCAGTATATTTGATCGCTCTCTCTATTTTACAGGGTAAAGACTGCCGTTATTTAAATGCCTGCATTACGTTCACTGATGAATTTTGAAAAAATTTTGAATTCTGGAAAATCAAGTTATTGCATAAGAGTTCGGGTCGAAAAAGTGGTTTCATGGATTGAGTAAAATTAAAGCTAGGATATTTTGTTAAGCTGATTGTTGTTTTCGCATTGTTTTCTAATTTTCGTTTCTTCTCTTTTGGGAAGGAGTCGCATTCCGTGGCTGAGGCAAATTTCTTGAATTGGAGTCTCCTGCCATCTTAAGTGGGTATGAATTCATGGTATCGCAAAGTCCCTTTGATTGTCACTGCAGCATCGAATCTTCTTTTCAGATCTTTAGCAGATGTTCCGTGATCTTCCTTGCTACTAAAAATGATTTCAGTTTCCTTGCAGTACTTCTTTGCCCACTAAATTAGGGATGAAGCATCTAGGATGCGATCTTCAGCGAAACATTGTAGGCTAAACCTTGCTGCATTTTGTTCTATATTCGCCCCTATGCCATCTCATGCTTCCTTACCATGAGCGGTAGGATGGTAGTGCCACTCAGCTGGAATTCCGGAATCTGCCTAGTGAGCTAGGATATTGGCAAAATTGCTCTTTTTCTTCAAATGCTGACCTGCTCCGTCTGAGACGTAGTACACCTTTTGCACTGCAAAATTTTCCTTAAGATAATTGACAATTATGTACTGGTACTCACGAACGGCAACAGTGTCATCACTCAAATTGTCCGACATGATTGCCATGCGTTTGTGCTTGAGTTCTCCATCTTTTACATAGTAAATAACTACTGTCAATATTGTGGCCTGATCATTATTCCAGTGAAATCCTTAGATCTTTGAGTAATAATGACTGCTCTGTAGCAAGGAAATGATGGGTTCTTAGCTTCAGCAACGCTTCACAAAGCTCATTCACAAATTCATCATCTGTCAGTCTGCAGCCAAGAATCAAATTTGATTTCTTCCAAATCCTCCTCATCAAAAGCTTGAATACAATTATCATTAATTTTACTAATACCGGGGCAATTTTGGCATTCTCCTAATTGGCAAGAACTTGTCGCATTAGGGCACACAGCTAGCTTTAAACAATTGCGATAACCATTTAAAATTTACACTGGATCCTTCGTTAAATATTGCATGTTTATTTCTTGTAGCATTAACTTCACGTTTTCATGCTGAAAACAAACGCATACTGTGTGGGTACTACTACTCCCTACCGAAACGCAAAGTTGCGGTCTGAATTGTGTGAATTTCGTGAAGCCTGTTTTAATACCTTCATATTCTAACTGGAATTCTGCATACAATTCATTTAAATTGCACAAAAACAATATTTTCTGAACGAGAACTTTATTGTCACTCACTCGAATAAACACACAATCCTTCATATCAGGTATAAAATTTGGATATGAGATCTTCAGTTCCAAGGCTCCAAAGCCTTCCTCTTTTTGGCGTAGGCAGCGTTAAAGTCCTACTGTTAGCAACTAACATTTTCGCCTTTTTAACTTGTCGTTCGGATGTCTCGAATTCGACCATTAATTGTCTGCGACTCCAAGACTTTGGAGCAAGTGTGAGAAGTTGAATGTTCTCAGCTCTACTGGTTGATGATTTAAAATTCTCTTTGATTTGATCGCAAACGGCGATACCACGCTGAAAACACCAGTTCTCGTGAGATCACTGAAGTTAAGCAGTGTTGGGCGCGGTTAATACTTGGATGGGTGACCGTTCGGGAATACTGCGTGCTGTTGGCCCGTCGTGGGTGTAGTGGGCCCACACTGGTAGTAAATATCCACCTAGAAACACTACCCGAATCGGGTAGTGAGGCAACGAACTTTCGAGTTCGAACTGCTATCATTTTTGTTTCTATTCGATCTAGAACTTCAACTGCGGCCTCATGATATTTGTGATTGCACAGCGTAACATTCATCTTGAGTTTTCTGAAGGAGAATCCTGGATCGTTATCATCATTTGACATGATGATTTCATTAGTATCAACATCATCAACGTTTTCATCCGCAAGAACATCATTACGAGGCCGATCGGTGTCATCTAAATTTGACGCTGGTATTTCTTTCAGTTTAATGAGCTCTTTCCTACATGAAGCATACATTTTTAGTTCTTCAGATAGTCTAAAAAATTGCGATCGTAAGCCATCAGAAATACGGCGTGTATTTCGCGTCTTGTTATCATTCTCCTTCTTGAAATGATTGAAGCATTTGTCAGTCCATTTTCTTTCATTATTTTCACCTTTTTTGGGGGCCATGGCCAGTAAAAAAACTGGGTTGAAAAATAGCAAAGGGTGGGTATTTTAGCGGAAGTTCGTAACTGGGCGAATACTCAACTTTCAAAAATATGAATACAAAAATCATATAACAAACCTGCAAAGTGACACCGTTTTGAAACCCAATTTCATAATAAAATATAAGGATGATTAATGCTTGTCTTATGCCGTAGATTTTTGTTTTCAATTTCGAGAATTTGTAGTGTGTTGCCATCTAGCGGATGAAATTTGAAGCTTATCTCTCCAATGACCACGGTCTTCATTTGTTTCCTACAATAACCCGACAAAGAACAAATGAAGAACAAGCGACTTTCGAAAATACATATACGTTGATTTTTTGAGCAGGCGTTTGATTGGAATATTTGTAATATTATATAGTATAATTGCTTTTCGTAACAGCAATACAATGAAGGTGTACCACGTTGTGCTACGGGCGGTGCTCAATAGCCAGTATCATGAGCGTACCGGAGTACCCAACGCTTATTTTTATAAATTAAGAAATTTTATTCCCGCTTTCTAATCTACATAGTCTTATAGGAAAAAACCTAAACTTTCTTTCAAGACAAAGAAACCTGTCTTATTTTGAGAAAAAGTGAAATGTATTTTTGACCTTCATTTTTGAAGGTCAAATATTTATTTTTTGCGGAAATGCGCTTCCTCTATTTGGAAAGACGCAGCATATAATTAGCTCCTGTTTGCCTGAAAGGTTCGATTTTGCTGCCCACTTGCAGCATTTCTTGTACCGACGCAGTCTTACAGTAAGAATATCAAGTCTTTGCCTTTGGGAGTCTGTAATCTGATCCAATATTGCTGGTTTCAAGGTTTTGATCTATCGAGGGTAGATGATTTTATTAACCTGGTGTATATGCTTTCTGGTTCTATTTCCTTTCTTATATTAAGTCAATCGACCCAATTTGCACCTTACTTTGCTGACATCTATATCCGAACTGATTTTCCATGGTGAATCGCGATTCCTTCGTGGGACAAAGACTGCATTTGTAGGCCTAGTTTTGCGATCTAAAGTTCTAGCGGCTACCAAAACTGCACAATATACAAGATTTTTCACCTGTAACGAAGTTAGCGTTGGGTTCAAATGCATAGGTGAAACCTTGCTATTTAAGTGTTTTATTAGTGCACGCAGATCCTTTGTGATGTGCATCTTTGACAGAGAATGCCTTTGTATTGGTTCTACATTTTGTGAACCCTCGTATAGCAACACCAAAATTCCTTTTGAGGTGCTGTCGTGTTTTTGGGATTTCGCTGTTTACATCAACGTTGCTAATGTTCATGAATAGGAAGCTGCTGTTCCACTCTCATTTTATTGGCAGCTATTTCAACATCTGACAGCAATCTGTTTACAGATATTGAGCTTATTTGGTCTGCTAGATTATTTTCTGTAGGATGTGATGGTACTCAACCATCATCAGGTTGAGCAAGAACATCAACTGCCGCTGCTTCATCGTGTGATGCAGCGTCCTCTAACTGATGTTAATTATCGACGTTTTTTCACGCCAAATCAACCTGTCACTTAATCTTCATTTCTGCGTCTTCTAAGATAAGGAGATTAACCCTGGTGTTCTTCACCTTAGTGATAAGTTTTTTAACTAAGACTTTCTGTATGTAAATATACTTTGCAGGAAACTTTCTCCTGAGGTTGCATCTCTTTTCGATTTGGTTTCATTCTTCGCAGCTTCGCAATAGTGACGCACCAATTCCTCTTTCATTGTAGTTTTCCACTTGATGCTCTCACACGGAATTTCTGTTGAGGTGGTTGGCTGTAAATTACTAACGTTACCCAAGGTATTCTCAGCAGACACAGTTGATATTCCACTATTTACTGTTTATCGCGGATATTCTTGCTGGCTAACTGTTTGATTAGTGAGATCTCCCTAACTATCTCGCAACTCATCATCACCAACGTCCCGCATGCTCCGTCACCCAGAAGTGGCTCCAGGAGTGCCTTGACTATCCTTGGGAAGCGACAAGAGTTTCAAAATATTAAAAATACTCTCCATGTCTTTAATGTTTTTTGGTGTTCCAGTTAGTCCTTTTCCTCTTCTTTCTCTGTATGTCTGGCATGGGAAACCTTATCAATGTTATAAGAGGAAAGTTCAAGCCCTACTGCGACGCTAACGTGAGGACACCTTCGGCAGGAAATGGAAAGGCTTAAGATGGTTACAGCCCAATGCATTTTTGGAATGCAGTTAAGTGATCTGATAAAAGCAGGGTGCCTAATTTGACATATTGGGCAAAGCCTGATTTTTTACCCCACCATTGACAGACTAGGTTGCAGCCAAGTGCATGATGGGTGGCCCTACAGTTTGAGGTGGGATCCGAACAATCAGACCCTCGACAAAAGTACACAGAAACATTTCCAGAGGAACCGGCTCAGAGATTGAACCCTGAACCTCTAATATGAAGTCCGAGCAACTAACCACCTGTGCCGCCATTATTATTATAAAAAAAAGGTAGCTCATTTTTATCTCAGGCTTAAGATGGTTACAGCTCAATATGTCGAAGGCATCTTTTGTTAGAGTTGGATCACGGGCGCATTTTCGTAATGCAATCAAGTGATATGATATAAGCAGTGTGTTATTCAACATACTGGGCGAAGCCTGGTTTCTACCCCATCACCAGAACCCCTGTGAAGGTACATAAAAAGATTTCCAGGGGTACCGGCTAAGGGATCGAACCCCAGACCTCTTACGTGAAGTCCGAGATTATTAAATTCCATAATTCACTACTCTTTCCAAAATGCACTTTCTTTTGTGCAAAGATACCATTTACCATTGACTAAAAAATGAGTTAAATTATTTTCACAAAAGTTTATATATCTACATTCTTTTGTTCCGAACGAGTGAAGTCTGAATAAAATTTCCGTTTGCTAATTTCAGTAATCAGAATTTTTAGCACAGTAGTTCAACTTTCAATCAAGTAGTTGTATTGTTGGCCAAAGAGAGGATTTCTTATTCAAATAGTTGCGTTTTCATCTCTGATAGATTTTTGCGATAAAAATAAGGAATAAAGTGTAAAAAATGTATGAAATTAAAAATATTAAGTATGGCTTAATATTTCGAAACGTCATAACGTATCTTTTAGATTATAGCTTCATGTATATTGGAAAAAATTGTTGTTTTAGAAAAATCATAACTAAAGCAGAAAAATCTCAACATTCTTATGCCTGGATGGAAGAAAGTAGAACTAAACTTTTCGCCAATACTGGATACAAAAATAACATATATCTTAGACTATAGCTTCACGTGTATTGAAAAAAAAATTATTATTTCAGAAAACTCATAACTAAAGAAGAAAAATCTAAAAATTTCCACGCCTGGGTGGAAGAAAATAGGATTAAATTTTTCCTGAATACAGATTTTTTCATAATGTATTTTAACATTTAATTGGCATGGCGATTACACGGTATTGAAAACCTTAACATCGACCCAATTATCATCAACAAGAGTCAATAATCAGGAACTTGGAGTTAGTGTGCTTAGGAAACCTAGGATTTTGACAACAGTTTTTATCAAAATTTACAACATATGTTAGATAAGCGCTCACGTAAAAAATTTTTGAGAACACATTCAATAAAAGCTACCCTTTCCTTATAGTTCCATGCGGAAAATAAAATTAGATATTCATAACCTTTAACCTTGACCTTCATTATTCTGCGAAGACTAGTCTGGCGATAACTCAGCAAGCTCAAATGGATGATTGACGTTTACTAGAAATGTTGGCATTACTATTTATAAGATTTTTATTTTAAGAAGTAGGTAAGTAATCAGCTATTGACTCTTAAAATATGAGTGTTCCTGAAAATATGAATTGATGGATTTCGGGGCATAAGGGCGTTAGTTCCAAAAGTCGAATTTCACAGGAGATACAAAAAACTGTCTAACTTTAATGTATTTGATTTTTTTTCACAAAAAAATACATTCGAGCTCATATTACTCAGCTCTCTTGGAATGTGAAAAGAGCAGGTCAAAATATGCCATTACTACATAAAAAAATATCGAACATAGATTTTGACCCAATACTAAATCGAATTGGACCATAATCTCCTACAAAGATATGAGTTAGGTCAAAACAATTAGTTATTAGTTATGCCCCAGGCCCCTAATTTTTCTTTCCATTCTGATGATTTCTTACATTTTTAAAGATATCTAAAGGTAGGAAAATCGCGAAGATTGGGATTTTACCTTACCATAATTAGGAGTGTTTTTTTCAAATATCATTACGTACATACTTTTGAAGTAATTTTAGACAAATTCTGAATTTTTAAGTTAAACGCGGATTTTTTCTGAGATAATAGACGAATAACTACTAAGATACTTTATTTTTCTAACCGAAACAAATTGAAATTCAAAATATGACGTCAATAATTTTTCTTTTTCGGTATTCACAGTTTGAAGTGAGTCAGCGCCGCAATTTTCTCCCAGCTTCCTGCAACTAGTTCACACGAGTTGTACGGTCTTGTAGAACTTACAATTTGCGACAAGTTCGAGGCGTACCCGCATTATACAAGTTTTTGAGTTAGTATTGATGTTAAAGCACGAAAAGCGGTGAGATGGGCTTCTGATTTCATGACGCCTTACTCCCAAATAAAAAACGAGCTGAATGTTGGTCAAGCGTATTACGAAGCATAACTAAATTTTTCTGCAAAAAGTTCTACCAGTGAAAAAATTATTTACTGTTTGAAATTATATTGAATCCAAATAGTTAGATCCAATTTAATTTCAGTAAGAAATGTAAAATTGAGGTGCACTTGTATTATGGAATGGTGGAAAAACAAAACGTTTCCAAATTTAAAGCACCTACTAAATTAAAAAGTGTACATTTAGAAAAATATTTGTTATGAATGAAAGAAACCGGTTCTTTATCTTGTTTTTCATTCAACCAAATATAACTATAGAATGAAGAAAATTATTTGAATAAAAACGAAACTTGATCTCTAAACAAGGCAACGTTTCGGACCATTTGTGGTCGCTTTTCAAGCCTGTTGGAAAATTTTTATAGTAAGAAGACTTATAAAAAAAAATTTTAAATACAGATTTGAGTAAAAACGTTGTAAAAACGTAAAAGGCTTGGATAATGAATTGAAAACATAAAAATTTAAAGTGAACAAGCGCAGTCAACAATATTTAGTGATAGTCAACTGTAAAGCTAGAAAGAATAAGTAAAAATATTCTAGCTTTATAAAACGCACTCTTCTAAAATAGAGTAGTTTCGTAGGCTAGGTATAGATAGATATCACTCCCTCCCTTTGAACTGATAAGGGCAGTAGACTGTACTCTTCTATCATGGGACCGACCCGGCAGGGCCTCGGCCCCAAAAGCATCATTCCTTGTCTGACTGCTACGGCGTCAACTTGTGTTTCATTAAAATAAACTAACTGAACAGATCTACGAATCTGCGTCAGAACAAATTAAATTAAAGTGACTCTTTATTCAGAACGTCACATAAATTGGCGATCCATGCCAGGATAATTTTGATTGATACGTAATACTCACAAAGTATCAATAAGAACCTTTCAACGGAATGAAAATCAGGAAAACACGTACTGGGCTGAACTAAGTAGGCTCACAGAGATTCCTTGTCTTAAAAAAGTAGACTAAACGGCGAGACGTCACCCAACCAAGTTGGCACCGTTGGAATTGCAGAATTCACGGACTTTGAAACCCACGGCTGACCAGAACGAGTGAATCCACTGAAGCAGCCACGAACTACCTTCAATGGGAATCTCAAGTGAGTAAAAAGAAGAGGAAAAATAGCAAAATAATACGGACTGTTCTGTCACGACTCTCCGAAACCTCGAAGGCTAGTCGACTACACGAGACCTAGACCTTTCGTTAAAAAACGGTGATCGATTCATTCAAAATATTTGGCCAAAGTTGTAGCACTTTCGTTTCAAATAGTGAATTCAAATTAGAAAATAGTCACTGGCTAGAGGGCTGACTTCGCCACGGACTATACGCGTACGCGAGCAACGTGGCGCGACACACCACCCGACATCCGCTAACATAAGTAGGGAACTCGAAGATTTAGGTACACTATTATACAGACACATGCACACTATTAAGAAGAAAACCATGGCAGACGGAAATCAGAAGAACGCACCTTTACAGACGGAAGATACCCCTCTTCTATTTACTAATGCTGACGTAATTGGCATGCTACAAAAATCATCAGATCGGATATCTAACATGGAACTCGCAATAAATACTCGTAAAGAGGAAATTCGCTCGATAGCAAAAAATGTTGGCTTGGTGACTTCGGATGAAAGCGAAAGGTAGAACGATGAAGAATCTGGAGTAGGTAACAATGACACGTTGTTTGTAGAATCAGCACATTCGTTAGAGATGGAACAAATTGACCCTAGGCTTCTACAGAGTTTGACGAATGAAAGAGTAACAACCCCAAATGAAGCCATCTTTATAAGTGACAGCCTTTCACAAAGGTCGAAGGCAAGAATTTCCATTACGAGCGAAACTATCCCTGCGAGAGATGCGGTGAAATTAATTTAAAAATTTAATGACCAAGACGACATGGGAGTTGAACCCTTCAACACTCTTGTGAAAAGAATTAAATCGCAGTGTTCAAATCCAGGAGTTTTATTAGACTGGATCATTGCAGAAAAAATCGAAGAAGAAGCGGACAAATCTATTCGTTTCTTATCAATTCAAAATTATGATGATCTTTTCAAAGCTCTTAGAACTAACTTTGGAACTAATGGATCACTAGAAACTCATCGCACCAAACTATCACATGTAATCCAAGAAGCTGGAGAAAGTTCGCAGAATTTTAATGCAAGATTCAACCAAAGAATGCACGAGCTTTTGTATGCTGTACAATCGAAAAATCCTTCAACACATGAACGAGAGATTTGCATATAAAATGAAGAGCAAACAGTTCTTGAAAAATACATCATGAATTTAAGAGAAGAACTTTCAGACCGAGTTTCAAGTAAAAATCCTAGAGATATTAGAGAAGCACAACAAATGTCAATACAATCTGAAGTCTGGTTAGCTGAAAGAAGTAAAATTCGTCAGGCAAGAAACACGATTATATCCCAAGTACCTATTCGTACATACCTCAATAAAAATCCTTTTGAAACCCTTAATTCCCAATTTAATGAACAAAAATACCCTTCGATAAACAATTCTCCAAATTGCAGCAAACTTTTGCAGCAGAAAACCCTGTTATTTTGCAGTCACTGCAAAATACGTGGACATATCGAAAACCAATGTTTTTCTAAACGGAAAAATTTTCAGATGGAAGACTCGAGAGGCCGACCTCCGGATCGTGTAACTCATCTGCAAGAAAAAATGGAGGAACTAGAATATATCCGGGAAACGTAGTCGGAGATAGAGTATCAGCAATATCTGGAAGATTATATTCTATCAGAGAACAATTACACGCAGCAACTAAACCTGTAAAATTATTAGTAGATAGTGGCGCATCGATAAATCAAATAAAAGAAAATTGCATTAACAAATACCACCAGAGAATTTCAATGAACAAAGAGTCTTCAATGGGAAATGATAAGCACCAGACAAACGAAGCCACCAAGTTTAGGTTTCAAGGGAAAGAACATCTCTTCGTAATTGTACCAGAAAATTTTCCTATACCCGAGGAAGGCATCATCGGAACACCATTCCTGTACTCTTATCTGTTTAACTTGTCCAACAGGACCCTCCAACTCGACGATGAGGAATATGGCGGTATCCTTATCCCAAGGAACACTATACAAATCATAGCCGTGGAAACAAACAAAAAACAGGGGCACATTCTCATAGAAGATAATCCTTACATTCCAAATTCTATTTACCGTATCGTTGACACACAAGTATTGATTCCTGTTAGTAATCATACGGAAACAGACTTGAGATTAAGTGATGAAGAGATAAATTATAAGTTTATCAATGTCAGTCCAGAACGAGAGGAGCGTATAACTTACATCACAAAGGAAAAACTAAATGCTAGATTGAAATTACTGAACGGAAATTTAAGGCTTGAAAATATCGAAGATACACATAGAAGACATACACAACAAATAGCTATCTCTTATCACGACATTTTCTTTCTAAAGAAAGATCCACTACCCTGCACAAGTCTAGCATCACATAAAATCGTCATGAAAGATGAAACAAACATTAATATACGTCAACCACGACATCCGGAATGCCACAAAGAAGAAATTTCGAAACAGGTAAACGAAATGCTAACTAAAAGAATAATAGAAGCGTCGGACTCACCATTCAACTCACCACTTTGGGTCGTCCCGAAAAAATGCGACGTGTCGGGAAAACCTAAATGGAGGCTTGTTATTGATTTTAGAAAGTTAAATGAAAAAACAGATGAAGATGCCCACCCACTTCCTGCAATCGATGAAATTCTGGACCAACTAGGAAAAACAAAATTCTTTTCAGCATTCAATTTGAGCTCAGGATTTAACAAAATTCCCATGGACGAGGACTCAAAGAAATATAATGCGTTTTCTACAGCTGAAGGACATTTTCACTACAATCGCATGCCGTTCGGGCTGAAAAACACTCCAGCCACATCTCAAAGAATGATGGACACAGCATTAAGAGGACTGTTAGGAAAAATATGCTTCACTTATCTAGACGACATTGTTGTCTTTGGAAGTACGCACCTACTGAATTAAAAAGTGTACATTCAGAAAACTATTTGTTTTGAATGAAAGAAACCGGTTCTTTATCTTTTTTTCATTCAACCAAATATAACTATAAAATGAAGAAAATTATTTGAATCAAAACGAAACTTGATCTCTAAACAAGGCAACGTTTCGAACCATTTGTGGTCGCTTTTCAAGCCTGTTGGAAAATTTTTATAGTAAGAAGTCTTATAAAAAAAAAATTTTTAATACAGATTTGAGTAAAAACGTTGTAAAAACGTAGAAGGCTTGGATATATGCTTCACTTATCTATTCGACATTGTTGTCTTTAGAAGTATGCTCCAAGAACACAATGAAAATCTGGTCATCTTATTTAAACGCTTACGGACTACTGGACTCAAACTCCAACCAGACAAGTGTGAGTTCCTTCGACCGGAACTGGAATTCCTGGGACACGTTATCACGGAAAATGAAGTGAAACCAAACCCACATAAATTATCAGCTGTCAAAAATTTCAAAAGACCCGAAAACAAAAAGAAGTCATAACTTTCTGAGGACTAGCTGGATATTACCGAAAATTTATTAAAAACTTCTCTACGATAGCTAAACCACTAACAGAACTGGCATAGAAAAATCAACTCTTTAATTGGACACCGTCTTGCGAAACAAGTTTTAAAACATTGAAAGATGCTCTTTGCTCAGCACCGGTCTTAAGATATCCTGACTTTAAGAACACATTTACGTTGACCACCGATGAGAGCAATGTTGGACTGGGGGCAATTTTATCTCAAAAGGGACACCCAGTTTGCTACATCTCAAGAACTCTGAATGAACCTGAGCTAAACTTCACTACTACCGAAAAATAAACTTTAGCAATCGTCTGGGCAGTTAAGCGCTTTTGGCAATATCTTCTCGGACGTTAATTCATAATACAAACGGACCATCAGGCTTTGACGTGGCTTTTTAACGTAAAAGACCCTTCTTCCAGGTTGTTCAGGTGGAGATTTCAGATGAAAGCATACGCATATAATATTGTGTATAAAAAATGGAAGGAGAACACGGCAGCTGACGCGCTTTCAAGAATGCATCCTATTCAAGATCAAAATCTCTCAGAACAATTGGGAGAGAATGCACAAATCAATCAGGTAAATGACTCCCAAGAAGTCGTTGAGATTGATACATCATCATCATCAGGCGAAGATAACCAACCAATTTCTGAAAGATTGCGAAATCATGAACCGACAGATGAAAAAGAAATTCAAAACGATTACGCAATCTGGAAAAGGAACCGCCTGCCAAGTAAATTAAAAATCAAACCTGTTGCCACTGGAAAGAATTGAATTAAAATTAGCAAACAAAATATTTTCTCTTTGCTAAGAATCCAGTTACCAGACTATGACGAGGAAAAATGGGTCAAACTCCTCTACCTCAAAATTAAAGATTTCACCAGAAACAAAACCTGGAGTATACTTAGATTTCACATGGAAGATCCCTCAATCAAAGTTACGAATCGTTTACGCATCGGAGATATGTTGAATTTTCAACTAGAGACAAAATTCACAGAACATACATTTTTCCTATGTGAACGACCTGACAAAAAATTAAGTGAAGAAGAGAAACAAAATATGTTGAGCGAGGCACACGGAAACGTGGCCACTGGTCACTTTGGCGAAAATAAAAAAATCAAGAGGCTACGTGAACAAACATCGTGGGAAAATATGGAAAAAGATGTAATCGACTTCGTTAAGAAATTTCAAGCATGCCAACGCAAAGAACTGACCCGAATTCGTCCTAAGGTTGAAACAGTCATTCCGGAAATGCCGACGCAGCCGAATGAGAAGATCGCGATGGACATAGTTGGCCCACTACCGGAAACAACGAGTGGAAACAAATATATTTTATCCATTCAAGATGTGCTCACAAAATATATAATTCTTATAGCACTATACAAAACGACGAGCGAAAGCATATTAGCAAACCTGCTGGATCATTACATTTACATATTTTCTTCTCCAAAGCACATCTTAACTGACCAGGGCGCTAACTTTGTATCGGAATTGGTTCAAAATTTGAAAACCTTTTCAGAGTCAAGCACATCAGAACAACTGTTTTCCATCCACAAAGCAATGGAGCCCTCGAAAGAACTCGCGGAACAATTAAAGATTTGTTATGGAGATAGCTCTGTATACAAGGAAATTGAAGACCGATTGCTTTTGAGATGCGTGGTGATGGGAGGAGGCATGCAGGTATCTGTTTGTATGCGTGGGTTTTCTGTAAATTTCATGTCCTAATATGTTATCGGATCTTTTATAAACTAGTACGTCCAAGAAAGGTAATTTTCCGTTTTTTTCAATTTCCATAGTGAACTGGATATCAGGGTGTATTTGATTGATGAAGTGAAAAAATTTGTTTAGTTCGTCTAGTCCGTGTCTCCAGATGACAAGTGTCGTCAATGTAACGGCATCAAAATTCCGGTTCAAGCTTGGATTTGTTGAAGATTTTAGTTTCTAGTTTTTCCATAAAAATGTGAGATTTGTGAGATTGGAGATCCCATTGCTGCTCCTGAGGTTTGTTCGTAGAATTGGTTATTGAAAGAGAAATAGGTATTAGTGAGACAGTGTTCTGTTAAAGGTGTAAGATTGGAGGAGAAGCTTGTAAAGGATTGAATAATATCGATTGTATCAGAGATTGGTACTTTTGTAAAGAGAGATACTACGTCGAAACTTACTAGGATGTCTTGGGGTTGAACGTGAATCTGTTGTTTTTTTCTGATGAAGTCAAAAGAGTTTTGGATGCGTGTGATAGAATGTCCTGTGAAAGGCTTAAGATTTTTTGGCGAGAAAGCGTGCTAGGTTGTAAGTTGGTGAGTTTATTGCGCTGACGATCGGTCTGAGTGGGATGTTGTTTTTGTGAATTTTTGGGAGTCCGTAGAGTTTTGGAGAGATGGGATTAGTAGGTTTTAATTCACATATTGTGTCGCTGTCAAGATTTGTGTCTTTTAGGAGCCTTTTTGTTTTTCTGGCTATTGTTTTTGTGGGGTCGTTTTTAAGTTTTTTATATGTATCGTCAGTAAGTAGGTCCATGATTTTGTTGTTATAGTCTTCTTTATTCATTATTACTGTTGTGTTGCATTTGTCTGCTGGTAATATTATGATGTCTTCATTCTGATTGAGTGCTTTAATAGCTGTTTTTTCTTGTTTTGTTAAGTTTGAGGAGGGAAGTTGGGCTTCGCGTAAAATGTTGGCTGTCCTACGTCGTATGTCATTTGCTTTTTCGGGTGGAAGGGTGTATGTTGTAGATTCCAAATTACTGATGATTTCTTCTTTTGGGATTTTGGAGGGAGCGAATGCAAAATTATGTCCTTTCGATAAGGCTGAAATCATTTCATTGCTGAGAGGATGGTTATAGATGTTTTTTACTGTATTCGTTAATGGTGCGTGCTTTACTGGAAGTAATTTGTCAAGTTTTATTTTTTGTTTCTCAGTGCAAAAATCTTGAATCCGTTGGGATTGTTCGAATGATATGCGGTCCAGTGTGGACCAAATGTCACATCTGAGAGTGTTTGATAGGAAAAGGTGAAGTTTTATGAGGTTTTTGAAGGTAGTGTGCAATGCAAATTTGGTATCTTGTATTCTTTCTTTTAAGAGAAGCAAACTTGTTTTATGTAGAATTGATTTGGATTTGGATGTTCCCAAATGATTTTTTAACTGTAAGAATTTTGGGACGATGTTATTGTCCCTACGCCGTTTTAAGAGAGCTAAAGATGTTAGTAGCTTAGCTTGAGAAGACCTGAGCTTACCATCTCAAAAGCAATCGGTCATCAATTCCCTTGTATGCAGAGCTGTCTCCATAACAGATAAAGATAACTTACAAAAGGAATTACAGAATGTTAAACAAATCCTAATACAAAACCATTACGCAAACAAACAAATTAATAAAGCAATAAGAAAATACACTCAAGGAAACAAGTCAACACAACCTACTAAAGAAAGAGAGAGAGAAAAACATCCACCATTTTGCCCTACATTCAAGGTATCACGGCACAAATAGGAAGAATTCTCAACGAACACAACATCCAAACTATATTTAAACCTCCTCTGAAAATAGGACAACTTCTAAACAACCCTGAAGATAGAAAGGAACCTTTCAGTGATCCAGGAGTATATCAAATACCTTGTTCTTGTGGTAAAGTCTATATTGGAGAAACCGAGAGGGCGGTAAGTCAACGTGTGAAGAAATATGAGAGTAAAGTCAGGTTAAAACATTTCACGCAATCAGCAGTAGCTGAGCATCATGTCGAAACAGGACATAGTATTTTATTTAACAAAACAACCGTCATCGCAAAGACGTACAATATTTTTCCAAGAAAACATAGAGAAGCAATCGAAATCTTAAAACGCCCTAATAACATCAATAGGGACAATGGATATAATACCAATCCGATTTGGCTTTCTGTCCTCCCGGGTTTTTAAAAAAAGACTTGATTGGCCAATCAAGTTCAACCAGTCCCCACCATGGGGCGCTCTGGCCAATCACAGGCATCGTAGATAATACATATACACTCCGCGCTCCCTTATACGACATTCCCTTATACGACCGCTCTATTATACGACCAGTTGCCGCTCCCCTATACGACGGGAAATTCTTTCTCCTTCATCCCCACTCCTCCGCTCAAAGTTCGCGCGGGAAGCAAATAGTCTCGCGCGTATATATGAATACAATATTTTCGTATAGTGCTTTTAAGATTACCTAGTTATGAATTTTGAAGTGGAACACTTTTATTACAAATTTTTATAAGGGGTTATCTTAAAAATGTCATGAACCTAAAATTCTACAAAATTTGACAATCTGACAATGTTTACATTCGCAAACAAAGCTATATTCATGGAGCTATGGGGCCAGCTCTAACTGACACAGGATTCACGCGTATGCGCACGACCCCTTGAGCTTGTTGGTGGAAGGGGTTAGACGGGTTCCCCTTGCGCCGTCGTATAAGGGAATGTTTTTGGTCCCGAGCTCGTCGTATAAGGGAGCGTGGAGTGTATAAGAACAATATAACCTGAAACTTCAGTTTCAGGTCAGCCCTGAAGAAGTGAACTGCAATGTTCACGAAACGTCGGCAACATTAATAGTTTCGCACACGATTGAAACCCGAAAAATCTTTAAATTTTAAATTCATTAAAATGTACTATTATTAAACGCAATTCAAGTTGAGTATAAAAGTTGGTAAATTTCACAATTGTTACCAATCTACAGAAATGGAAACCAACTGAGAATCCAGTGATACTATATCTCAAATATAGTCCGCCGTCTTGATTTACGTGTCAGAAATCCATCACTTCTTTCCATAACATTGCGCAATGTACTTGACTGAGTCGTAGTGCATGCGTCCCTTCAAATGCGGAGTCGCAACCGTCTCTCGTACTGCCCCTTGAGAAACTGCGTGGACCAACAATTCCAGTAGTTCATCTCGTAATTCATACAACGCGTGCGATCGCGCGTTCCTATAAAGAGAGTCTGGTGTACGTATATATTGATCTTTTCACGTGACTATTTGATTGTACATAATGTGTCATAATCGTTTGCTTGTAAAAGCCTTGCAAGTTCTCATTATTATTCGGTACCTGCATGCTATACCCTCCAGTCTAGGGCTAGCAGCCTGAACTCTTTAATCTCGTTTTGTGTCGGCATGCGCACCTGACGCCGCTACGCGTACGTGCGCTACGGATTAGCACAAAACGAGATTGGAGAGTTTAGGCTGTTAACCCCAGATTAGAGTATAGCAAGGATGTGCCGTAATATGTGTTTTATATTATGCAGAAGGCAATTACAAATTTATTACGGAAACTTACGCTACCACCGAAGAATGTCGTTGAGAAGTTTAACAAAAACTGCAAGATTTCTCGATGTTTGTACCTCGACTTCAATTTGTGGTATGGCCTAGGAAAATCGCAGCAAAAATTTGAAATTTGTATCACATAGTCTTTGAAGTCTTGTCTTTAACTTAAGGCAATAAAACTTTTGAAAAGTCTTTAAGGGCTCTCGAAATACGACTTCAAGTCGTTCCGATACGACGTTCAAGTCTCAAATGTCAAGTTTCAGACTGCGATTACCGCTGAAGACCGCGACTGCGATAATCGCCGATATTTCTCAGGGAAGACACTGGAATTAACTGGAGAGATTCTTTTAAATCTTACTTTTGATTCAAGCCGGTAAAACTTCAAAAATATTAACGGGTTTTCAAGATATGACAACAAACGTCCAAGCGTGCCTGCATCGAGTTTCAGTCGGCGATCATCGCTGTGGGTCAGGTTCGCGACACGCTTGGACGTTATCACTCGTATCGCGAGAATCCGTCAAGATTTTAAAAGTTATATTGACGTCAATTAAAGATAATACCTCAAAGACAGTATGGTATAAATTTCATATGTTTTCTTCAACTTTCTTAGATCATGCCACAAGTTGAAGTCGAGGTACGAAATTGGAGAAATTCTTGCATTTTTTGTACTTCTCACGTAGTTTATTTCAGAAAGTGTATTGCGCCTTTTTCTGACGAGTAATCACGTTTTACGTCAGCAGTTAATTTTAATAGCACTCGTGCTGATTGTGCCGACAATTTCCAACAGTAGTGTAGACTCGTCGATACATTATTTAATTTTTCGATTAATAAAAAAAAAAAAACTTTGAAGGTAATTGAAATTAAAATTAACATCTATAAGGAAAAATGTGAAAGTAATTAAACTTCTAATCGCGAGAACCCCATAATCGGATTAGCAGATTGCTAACCTCGTTTACCATTAGTTTTATTGATTTGCACAAGAGGGAAGCGGCGAGAACTGTCCCTAATTGCAAAGTTCTGATTCCTGATTACTTTCGCTGTATATATGCTACTGTATATAACTATACACGCGCTACTTTCCAGATATAGCATTACGGCCTCTAATGAAGTTTACGAGTACCATCAGTGCCATTAGAAGCAATGTCATTACATCTCTTCGTGCTGGAAATTCATTATTTTCAATCACGGAGATACATTATATATTTTTCATACTCATAATAATTATGCGTCTCGTCAATCCGTATCCTAATTCCAAAAGGCCTGCCCTAAATATATTCAGCAACTCCTTACAATTTGCTTTATTGATAGCAATTATAGGAGAGACCTCCCTACAGTAGGTCATAATTAGTTAAAAATACTGATGTTGAAAATTAAATTGATTTAATTTAATTACCAGATAAGATAATATGTACGTGTAAAAAATTAAAATTAAAAATATTTGTATTACTCATGTACATAATATACGTATGCTTTTAATTATTGATGATCTACTGTAGGTGGCAGAGAAAAGCAAATTTTGAAAATTTCTTCGATTTATATTCTTTTCTTATATCATTTTATTTTACTATTTCTTTATACTACAGGGAGGCTTCAGCCGAGTGCCCTTCATACATATTTTGAAATATTCTGGAATATTTTAAAGCGTATAATATACTTTTTCATATGAAAAGGTTCTTTCTCATTAAAACCAATTGAAAAGGTGCTAACTCGTGGCGACAAAATGAAAAGGTGCTAACACGCGTAGCGATTTTCTTAATCTTCAAAATCCCATATAAATTGCATTGGAAACATCAACGGCCTCGACATTGTAGCACATTTTCATTTGGTCTCCACCAGTTAGCACCTTTTTATTTGGTCTTTCTGAGATGGAAACTTGTCATTATGACACTTCGATATGAACTCTAACTAAAGGGTTAACCACCAATTAAAATATTTTGAAATCACTAGAAACTTTTGAAATCAATTTCTATTGTTTGAAATTCGGTGGCACATCCTTATATCTTCTGAAATTCCGTGACATACTTACATTCCTATGCATTCGTTTGAAAACAACTGAAATTCCATAAAATCCCTTGAAATCTCTCGAACATCGTTAACATGCTGCAAAATATTTGAATCGTGTGAAATTCTTGGGAATCGCTTAAAATCCTGTGAAATTGATGAAATGTTGTGAAAACCCATATGAAACCTCTGAATTCTATGAAATTTACTAAAATGTCTTAAAATCTTGGTAAGTACTCTGAAATCCTTCTAAATCGCTTGGGAGCCCTTGAAATACCTTGGAATCGTAAATCCTATTAAATTCTTTGAATCCCTCAAAGCCCAGAAAAATCCTTTAGAACACTGTAAATTTTTTTAAAGAAATCGGCATCTGCTGAAACTCACGTACAATTTCTGAAATCCCATATAATCCCTTGAGGACGTACAAAATCCTATGAAATCCCAGGAAATCTCTTGAAACCCGTAAAATCTTTAGAATGATGCTGTTATGAAATTGTTAAAATGTTACGAACTTCGTTAAAATTCACTGAAAACCTTGCATTCTTATGAAATCTTAAAAAAATCTTAGAATTCTTTGAAATTTCTCAATATATTTTGAAATCTCACGAAATATTCAAAAGAATTAGAAATGTTTTGAAATTTCTTGAAAAGGGAATCTTAAACCCCTTGGAATTTTGATTAAATTCGTACTCCTCCCAGTAATAGGGTCTTATCAAACTTCTAATATGCTAAAATATTGAGATGCGCTTTTCAGCCATTCTCGAGCAAAACCGTTTTGAAAAAATCCATGCACGTTACATGAACGGCAATACGAGAGTCTCTCAACTCCCGCTCAGATCAAAAAGTAGCGCTCTGAGTTTGCAAATGGAAAGTCCGTGCTCGATTCCTGCTGCCTGCATTTTTTGCCATTTTTTAAATTGAATGTTTTTATTTAAATTGATTGTTAAATTTATTCACATCTAGCCAAAATATTCTTTTTCAACTATTTTTTTCATATGAACAAAATGTTTTGTTTTTTTCAACTCTTGCATTTCTCTCTCTCTCTCTCTCTCATTAATCTAATTTCGATATATGAATATTATAATAATAAGGCAATCAGCGGTATTGCGGAATTTTCCATAAAGTTAGCCCTGAACGAGCTGAAAAGGGGGCTTGTCTCAAGGAAAATTTTGTAACGGTGGACAGTTCGTATTTCATGGTCAGCTCAGACTTTGTTGTTACAAACTGAGAGCTCTACCGCCTGATCTAAACGCGGTTTTTTCAATAATGGCTGAAAAGCGCATCCTATTTCTTTAGAATATTGCAAGTTTGGTGACGATCTATTACTGGGAGGAGTATGCATCTAACCTTCATGCTGGCGCGCCTTTTTTTATCACTAGTGTGCGCGGGGCGGTAACCTACCGCCACCTTGAAATTTCCGAAATTTCAATTCACTGTCATTTTTCGTCATACGTAGTAACTAGAGAATACAAGCCCCTCCCGAGCTTCTGCAAACTCGTAGGCTGTAGGTATTCATGTTTTTTTGTCACGCTCGATAGACTACCGCCCACGCGCCCGCTTGAAGGCTCAACAAAATTCCGAAGGGTGTAGGTTCTCTTTTGAGATTTCCTCCGATTCGCCTAAATTTCCTTTAAATTCCTCAAAATCCTTTGTAATCCTTTCAAAATACTTAAAATCCGGTTAAATATTCAAAGTCATATTAAACTCCATAACAATCCCTTGGAATCGCTTGAAATCCCTGGAAATCTCTTGAAATCTTTTGAAATTCCCTGAAGTCTGTTTCTGGAAATAAACTTTTCTCTTAACTTTTGCAAAATATATATGAATAGAATAGAATTCAAGATAACAGAATGAAGGAAACGCGTGTATAGAATTGAATAATAAACCATTTTTTGCAGCTGCCATTGTTATGAAAAGGAAAATATAATATATATTTTCATAATTTTTGTTTCATTTTGAGTTGGAAGTTTCATGCTGAAGAACACACCTAATTATTCTGGAATTATGATTATTTCACGTAGTGTTTTCATTATCAAATTTTGCAGTTTATATTTATCCAGAGAATTTTTTCTTTTGTAATAATTAGACGCTGTCAAGTATTACGGAATTTCCCGTGAGACTAACTGGTAAAGTATAGCATTAGGGCTAGTGTTACAGAAAATTCATCACAATTTATCATAGTATTAGATGAATTTCAAAGTAATTCCTTGACTGCATATTTTCAAAATTTGTTTTTTTCTATACACCGAATTTAATCCTAAAACTCGCCGTGTGTGATAGAAATGAAAAAAAATATTATCAATTTTTGAATCACTGAAGCAAAATTCAATGGTTGAACAAATAAAGATATATGGAGAAAGAGAATATAAAAAAGTAGTCTCGAAAGTGGTATCACACTGGACATAACGAGTAATAATTCAAATCTAAATAGACCTTCAGGACTCACAAAACGATGCGTCGTTGCCTAAATTTCATATAAACAAACTAATGGCTCATGAGGGAATTGGGATAGACTTTGTACTTTATTCATCGAAATCAAAGAGAAAAAAATTATTTTTAGCAAAAAACATTTCTTCTCTTATTTATTTAAATTGTTGTCAAATTTAACACCTTTGAGTTTAATTAAAATTCAAAAGTAAAACAAAAATCCATTGCCACAAGGTTCCTAACTTTAAAAACTTTTAATTAAATTTTAATAAGATACGACTGAATTTGAGATTTTCCTAAAGTTGAAGAAACAGAACAAAAAGACCTTGGTTTCTCTTTAAAGCTCTGCTATTAAATTCGCAGTAGTGGTACTCCAACAGCTGGACTATGTTCTAATACTGAAACGGTGGTTGCATTTAATTAATGCTACTTTAGTGAATCAGAATAATCTCTTGCAGGAGCCTCTCCAAATAGAGCAAATTATCCGGATAACATTTTCGTTACATACATTTCATCAATTCTGATACCTCTATAAATATTTGCTGACAAATTAAAATTTCTGGTATTTTGTAGTGTGCTCAAAAATATAATTATTGCTAAATAAATAAAATATTCAGTACACAGACTGATTTAAATTTTTTACTGCAATTCACATCATGAACAACAATATCAAGATCTGAATTTTGAGTCCATTTTTGTGACCCTGCCCCAAGTGCGAAGTTAAATACGGCCTGGCACTGGCCCAGTATCAGCAAAAAATATTGCCGAAGATCGGCTGCCAATATCGTACAGTTGCTGGAATGATCACTCCGGTATGCACTTGGCGGCCAATTCTGGCCCAGACTCTGGCCACCATCACCGGAGTTAATTAAAAAAATAAATAAAAATTATTGACTTGTTTTTAGGACGCATCTATATATGTAGAGCGAATACCTATATTACATTTTTAAATATTATTTTACAAATCAAATTTCTAACGCTACGGGGTATCGAACCTACATCTATACCTAAATCTATCGCCTAGCAGTCGGAAGTCTTAACCATTGCGCTAAACTTACGAGTTGCAACTCGATGAAAAAGCCATCCTCATAAGCTACAGTTCAAAAAAGTTAAAACACCAAATTATAAACTCTCTTTTTCTAATTAAATATGTATTATCAAACGACGTTATGTAAATGTAAAATATACGAACTGTTAACAGGAATATCAATAAAATAATTTTAATGTAAATATTCATATCGATTACAATTTTTCTTCGTGTAATATTTCGTTTTTTCGCGTTTTAGACTACTTTACAACTTTCTACAATGACAGGAAATGTAATTTTTTATGAACATTAAAAATTTTTAACGACGGAACTTAGAAATTTGATCGTGAACTATGATAGTTTTTCAATAACAAATTTTTCCAAACTTCCGTGTAAGGTTTGGTTTTTAGGTATTTTAGACCATTTTACAACGCTTAAGATTGACATAAAATGTAATTTTTTCTGAACATTTACAATTTTACGTAAAGATGGAATTTACAATTTTTTTCTTGAAAAAAAAAAACAGGAACAGTAGTGCGCCGAGTCCGGGCCAAACTCTGGCTCTTCCTCTTAAAATATGGTTTGCCGTAGTAAAAGTCACACTGGGCCCAGTGATGCGCCTTTGTTGGGCCAGACTCTGGCTTTTCCAATTGAAACATGTTCAGCAAAAGTCAAGACGAATTTGGGAACAGCAGTGCGCCAAGCCTGGCCAAACTCTGGCTCTTCCTTTTGTAAATGTAAATTATACGAACTGTTAACAAGAATATCAATAAAATAATTTTAAAATAAATAATTTATATCGATTACAATTTTTCTTTGTGTAATATTTCGCTTTTTCGCGTTTCAGACTACTGTACAACTTTCTACAATGACAGGAAATGTAATTTTTTATGAACATTTACAATTTTTAACGCCGGAACTTAGAAATTTGATGGTGAACTTTGACAGTTTTTTAATAACAAATTTGTTTAAACTTCCGTGTAAGATTTGGTTTTTCGGCGTCCTAGACCATTTTGCAACGCTTAAGTTCGACATAAAATGTAATTTTTTCTGAAAATTTACAATTTTACATAAAGATGGAACTTGGAATTTTTTTCTTGAAAAAAAAAAAAAAAACAGGAAGAATGTTGTATTCGCGACAGTTGTATTTATAGTTCTTAGACATTTTGGAACACATGAACCATATTATTTCACGAATTAATTTTTTTTTTAATATTATGGTTTACCTTAGTGAAAGTCACAATGGGCCCAGTGATGATCCTTTGGTGGGCCAGACCTTGGCTTTTCCTATTGAAACATGTTTAGCCAAAGTAAAGACGAAGTTGGGAACAGTAGTGCGCCAAAACTGGGTCGAACTCTCGCTTTTCCACCTAAAACATGGTTTGCTGTAGTAAAAGTAACACTGGGCCCAGTGATGCGCCTTTGCTGGGCCAGACTCTGGCGTTTCCTATTAAAACACGTTTTGCCAGAGTAAAGACGAAGTTTGGAACAGTAATGCGCCGCGTCTGGGCCGATCTCTGGCTTTTCCTCATATAATATGCTTTGTCATGATAAAAGTGACACTTGGGCCAGTAATGTGCCAACACCGGGCCAAGCATTGGCGGTAGATCGACAAAATTGAATAGCCAATATATAGGCAGCCAGTACAGGCACAACACTGGGCCGAATAAAATGCCGATATTGGCCCTATTAATATTAGCCGATCTTTGGCTGCCGAAATTGGACCGAGCCTGGGCCGTGTGTTCAGTTCCGGCAATTCGCACTTGGGTATATATCGCACAACCATAGAACCCGGCTCAATATTTAATAGGTTCAAAATAAAATTTCCAACTTTATCAGCCCTTTTTGAAAAGTTTGACCTTTTCTTCTTACAGGAATTAAAAAGGAAAAGTTATTTATGTTCGTTTTTGTAAAACATACTGGATTAGAAAAAAAAGCTTAATTATAATTTTCGTTGTATATCTCTGCAGCCTAACCCTTACCAATCCTTGGGTTAAAGAATGTATGTATATAGGACTCGTCAACTTCTTTTGTTTAAAAGCAAATGAAAGAAAAGACCAAATAGTTCTTTGTGATACAAGTAAGCAACATAGGTGATTGTGTGCGAGTATGAATTTTGCAGCATAAACCGGAGGCTCGAAGCATGAGTCGGTGGTTAGCGTACGAGCGGAGCGAGTGCGAAAATTTAAACGAATGCTTCGAGCCGCAAGCGAATGATGCAATCACACGAATTACCAATCACCTTTGCGCACGATTATCACACGCTATATTTTTTGCAATGCCCTCCCGAAAAAGTTGTTAGGAGGAGGTAACGAAAAATATTAATTTTGTATTGCATAGAGTGGGGTAAAGAAATTTTCTTGAATTTTTTTTTTTAATGTTCGAAAATTATTTTTCAAATGTTTGAAAAAAAATGTTCTGAAAAAAATGTTGTGGAAAAAATTATTGAAAAAAATGTGGTGAAAAATTGTTGAAAAAATAAATTTTGAAACAAAAAAATTGGTTGCAACATCTTTTTTAGAAACAAAATTATTTTTAAAAAATGTTGGCGTTCATGCTCTGTTGACGGGTTAGAGAGGGGGGGGGGGGCCCCCTGGCTGTGAAACCTCAAAAACGAAACTTCAAGTCTTCACTCAAGTGCGCAGTTAGATACGGCCAAGCACTGCCCCAGTATCGGCAAAAATATTGCCGAAGATCGGCTGCCAATATCGTACCGTTGCGGGAATGATAAATCCGGTATGCACTTGGCGGCCAATTCTGGCCCAGACTCTGGCCACCATCACCGGAGTTAATTTAAAAAATAATAAAAAATCATTGCATTGTTTTCAGGACTCATCTATATGTGTAGAGTGAATACATAAATTACGCTTTTAAATATTATTTTACAAATAAAATTTCTAACGCTACGGGGTATCGAAACTACATCTATACCTAAATCTATCGCCTAGCAGTCGGGAGTCTTAACCATTGCGCTAAACCTACGAGTTGGAACTCGATGAAAAAGCCACCCTCATACGCTACAGCTAAAAAAAGTTAAAACACCAAATTTTAAACTCTCTTTTTTTAATTAAATATTTATTATCATACGACGTTATGTGAATGTAAAATATACGAACTGTTAACAGGAATATCAATAAAATAATTTTTAAATAAATAATTTAAATCGATTACCATTTTTCTTCGTGTAATATTTCGTTTTTGGGGAATTTAGACTACTTTACAGCTTTCTACAATGACAGGAAATGTAATTTTGTAGAAACATTAAAACTTTTTATCGACGGAACTTAGAAATTTGATCGTGAACTTTGACAATTTTTTAATAACAAATTTTTGTAAACTTCCGTGTAAGGTTTGGTTTTTAGGTGTTCTAGACCATTTTGCAATGTTTAAGATTGACATAAAATGTAATTCTTTCTGAACATTTACAATTTTACATAAAGATGGAACTTAGAATTTTTTTCTCAACAAAAAAACAGGAAAAAAGTTGTTTTCGCGATAGTCTCTTAGATATTCACTAACTCAATAAATGTCTAGATTATACAATCTCTGAAGTACGCTCTAAGTCAAAATCATATTCACATTTCGCACGCAAGGTAGTATGATAGAATATAGGTTATGTTTCTACTTTTCGTGCCATAAAAACAAAGGAACTCTAATACAACTCGGCAAAAACCTTTTTGATTAAAATTCTTTATTTATACAACAGGAAAAAAATTCCCCTCTGCATACGTACGACTGTCACCAGACCACCAATGTGATGAGAAAAATTCCCCTCAGCGTTCGCAGGACTGTCATCAGACCGCCAATGTGACGAAAAAAATTCCCGTCGGCGTTCGCACGACTATCGCTAGATCGCCGGACTTTGCGTCTCCGAGTTTGGAACTGCACTGAGTGGGATGAGGCAGGTGGGTCAATCTAACTTTTACCGAAAATAACAGTCGTAAGTGTAACTAAAGAATACATGCCCCTCGCATCTCACCCAAAGCTTAGTGGTGAGCGCGACATTCGAAATTCCAAAAAGGCGATCACTTAACCGCACACGCGAACGGATGAAGGTTAAATATTTTTTGTAATCTTATACATTTTATTAGCAATAGTAATTTTAAGCGAAAAACACTAAAATTACGTAGCAAGACATTGTTCAAGATTGTAAATCCTCTTTCAAACCTAATTCGTTGTTGTTAAAAGTAACCGATTTCCAGGTGGAAAATGTGAAGATAAACTATAATTTGTTTCAATATTGTAAATCTTCTTTGAAATCTGTACCCATTCAAGGTGAAAAACGCGAGCATAACCTAAAATTGTTCAAATTTTGGTTATCTTTATTGAAATTGAATGAGTTTTCATTAAAAGTACTGATTTCCGGTATGAAACACCAACAAAATCATAAATTGTACAAAAAATGGCGAATTCAATAACTTTGATTGATAATCTGAAGAACAGTCCCTGGCGGACCAACCGAACGCAAGCTTTACGCTACAGCGTTATGCTAAAGTGATGCTAATATAGTAATGCTAAAGTAATATGGCATTAAAATATTATTAAAAGAAGCAAAATAAATATTTAAACTGTTGCAATTATAATAATGCGTTAAAATTTACGTTTAATGGTCATGCCGTAATTGCATCAGGTTGCTTTTTCAGCGTTAAAAAATAAAAATAAAACATCACGTGCGTCCTAAACTACGACCCAAGACAGATTTATGTGTAAACATCTTCAGTTAACGTTAACTGAAATTCAAATCTTGCACAAAGCAAATAATAACTCACGCGCATGTAGGAGTATAAAAATTTATTTTCTCTTATACAGGGTGTATTTTTTAACTTGAGACAACGAAATATCTCAAAAAATACGCAACCTACGGAAAAAATGTCTGGAATAAAAACTTTTTATTTTCGAGGGGGAAAAAAGATTGGTTAAAATTTACCCCACCTCCACCCCCACAGGAAGCAGGGGTGGGGGTAACTTTGTAATTTCAAATGGCAACCCCAATTTTTTATCACAGATTCAGATTCTCCTTTACGAAATACGTAAGTTTTATTCAGAAAATTTGTTTCGATTCGCGATAGATGGCGCTGCAATTGCGAAAAACGAAATTGTTGACACTACTTTTAGCTCTACCCAGGAATAACGACGCGGACGTAGTAGTTGTCTATTCCCGTCGGGGTGCTTAATTTCGGTGAGTTCCTTTGCCTCTCACCATCCATCGGGGTACTTGATTTCGGTGAGCCTCCTTGCCTCTCACCACAGGGTTGCTTGATTTCGATTAATTATTTTACAATAAGTGCTCAAAATGGTGTCCTCGCACTTCGATGCACTTGTTAATCCGAGCTTTGAAAGATTCCACACAACTGCGAATTGTGCCTGGTGATATTTGTGTACAAGCAGACCTGATACGCTCGATCATGTTATCACGAGTTGTGGGCACTTCTTGACACACGCGATTCTTTAGATAACCCCACAAATAGAAATCCGGCGCCGTAAGATCTGGCGATCTGGCAGGCCAATTTACTGGACCTCCTCTACCGATCAATCGTTCATTGAATTCGCGATTGAGTACTTCCCTCGCGATTGCCGCATAATGTGCTGGACAACCGTCATGTTGAAACCAGATGTTGTGTCGCACTTCCAAGCTTAGGTCTTCCAAAAATATTGGAAGTTGATTTTCCAAAAAGTCACGATATTTTTCACCGTTCAAATTTCCATCAATAAAATACGGACCGATAAGTTGATCTCCAATTATTCCACACCAAACGTTCACGGACCATGGACGCTGATGCTCAACTTCACGCAACCAATGTGGATTTTCTACACTCCAATAATACATGTTGTGCCGATTAACGTTACCATGGTTTGTGAAAGACGACTCGTCTGTGAAGAGTACTAGAAAAAAGAAATTCGGGTTTCCTTGTATCTGCTGAACCGCCCATTGACAAAATCTCACTCGGTTCTGAAAATCATTTCCATGAAGTTCTTGATGCAGTGAAATATGATACGGAAGATGATTATTACGTTTTAATACCTTCCAAACACTGGATAGAGACATTCCGGTATCGCGGCTTAGTTGTCGAGTACTAACATGAGGGTCATGAGTGACTGCAGCTAAAATTGCAATTTCATTATCAACTCCAGTAACTGTTACTTGACGCTTCCTTTTTTTCGGTTTTACACTTCCGTCAGTGATGAAGTTTCGGACAACCCGGTAAAAAGAAGCGCGTGAAGAAACACTTTCTGGAAAGCGTTGAGCATAAAGCGTGAGAGCATCATTGATATTCCTGCCACTTTCTCCATAAATGAGAATCATTTCAATCTTCTGTTGCTGAGATAGAATTTCCATTGTAAAAGTAATGAAGTAAGGTAATGAGGAAATCCAACGACACCCAAACCAACTCAAACGAACGTGACCAACAACAATAACTCAAACGAAAGCAACCAACACACCCAAATCAAATGAACACAATCAACCTTCCTAATGAATAAACGTTAAGCACGGACAGACGCGGTTATCGCTCGGCCGGAATGACGTCGAGGATTGTAAACAGTGGAGACTCGATGATATGTAATGTCTACATCCAAAATCGACTGTCGCCAACCAACTACATTCGGGAATGGTTTTCGACAGTTTTATCACTTTTACTGTCCCGTTGCCAAAAGTTCAAGCACCCCGATGGATGGTGAGAGGCAAGGGGACTCACCGAAATTAAGCACCCCGAAGGGAATAGACAACTACTACGTCCGCGTCGTTATTCCTGGGTAGAGCTAAAAGTAGTGTCAACAATTTCATTTTTCGCAATTGCAGCGCCATCTATCGCGAATCGAAACAAATTTTCCGAATAAAACTTACGTATTTATAAATATAATAAAAAATTGGGGTGCCATTTGAAATTACAAAGTTACCCCCACCCCTGCCTCCTGTGGGGTGGGGGTGGGGTAAATTTTAACAAATATTTTTTCCCCCTCGAAAATATAAAGTTTTTATTCCAGACATTTTTTCCGTAGGATGCGTATTTTTTGAGATATTTCGTTGTCTCAAGTTAAAAAAAACACCCTCTATATGTAATGTCGTGCAAAAGTTTCTGGACATCTATTTTCCAATAGGTTGATCAAGCACCCTAGTTTTAATAATAATAAACTGTAGATTTTCTCTCGATCATTGCATAGAAGGTAATAAAAGTACCCGTTTTATGGGCATAAATGAAAGCCATTACGTGTTAATTTGATTAGAAGTTGTTTGAAAAAACGTCAAATGTTGTTTCCGGAAAATATCAATAAATTCGGAAATAACCAATTTTTTATTTATTTGATCAGTGTACGGGCAACGCCTTTTATACAAACATCTTAAGACTAAAAGTGAAACTAATTAAAGCCATATAATGCAATTTCGATAAGCTCGTCCTGAGCCGCATTACTGAATCGCGTTGAGCGCATTGCGTAGGGCTTGTCTGAAACGTATCGCAGATACATCGAAGAAATCGATATCTTTACAATGTTGGTTAGCCTCGCTGCAGATTCTATTGAGTATTGAGTTGAAACAATAGTTGGTGCGGTGCAAAGGTAGCTTAAATAATATCCTGGAGCGCAATGATTTCGAACTGACAGAAAATTCGATTTCAGCTAGTAAACTAGGGCTATCGATATTGCTATTTAATATATTATAGAAAAAGCACAAGTCCGCGTACAAAAATCTGGAGGTCAGTTTATTGTTTTTTGGGCTAATTTTCAAGATAATTTTCTGATAGTCTGTTAGAATACTGTTCTATTAATTTGTTCTAATCCAGTTATGAAAAACTGACTTTATATCAATATTGATAAGTTCTTTAAATTAAGCTTAGTTTTGTTTGCATCGAAGGAAGGATTCTAGAAATATCTTATCAAGTCACTAAAATGATTAAGAAAATTATCTTTAAAACTAGTGCAAAGAGATTAAAAAATATTAATTGCTTTTTGATTTATTAACATTTTTCGAAACATTAACATTTTTATTTTTTTAATAACTTCTGATAAAGTTAATATAATTTTTTCAATTTAAGACCATTAGGCGTATAATTTTATCAGGTTTCGTGTAGTAATTGGAAGTAAATTTAGAGTTGAATATTTTAAAAACTAGAGTGCTTTTGCAAAGTATTGCAAAAGATAGGTGTAGAAACTTTTGCATAGCAGTGTATTACATTCTCTTATAAACTATCGTATGCAGTTATATTCTATTTCTGTGGAATTAAAATCTATCACTTATATCCCGAAGACAATAATTTTCCACGATTTTAAGAAAAATATCATTCCTAAACAAATAATAATTGTTTGAATACTTAAAAATTATTTACAAAATACATAATTGAATTATCTTTTTCGCCCTCCATGTTGAAGTCATTTGAAATACTTTTTCGATCTTGTAGGGCCAAATGAGTTAGATGTAGAGAAAGAAAGTCCAATTTTTCTTTTTTCCAAAGGCGACGTTTCGTCAGCATTGGTGCGCTGACTTCATCAGGCTAGAAGTTTATTAAAAACATAGTTATACCACAATTTACAACGACGAATTATAAAACTTTTTTTTTAAATCTATTTATAAGGATATTTACCTGTTATAAACTTGGTTAAACTTCAACATGAAGGGCGAAAAAGATAATTCAATTATGAATTTACGGAGTCATAGATCGAAAAAGGACTCAACACCATGTATAGGTATACCAAACTACTTAAAATACATCGACGAACACCATGGATCACATATTACAAATATACTAAGCACCTGGCTGCGTTTGAATAAAAACCTAGCAAGATCTACATCACAGAGAATATTTCTACTTCGATGCAGAAAAAACGTAATGTAGTCAATATAAAAAAAAGTAATCTAAAAATTCGTGACGTCAATTTACATATCAATTATTTAAATAAACAACTGAATCATATAAAGTCCAATATTGATAAAAGTAATCTTAACACCGATGAAAAAAATAGCTTCTTTCAATTTTCTAATTTAAAATTCCAAAAATTATCGAAAATTTATAACGATACACATAACAAAAAATTTCAAAATCTATATAAAAAAACCTTTGATAGAAATTTTAATAAGAATAACAACAATCTTAACACCAACAATAATAACGATAACAATTGACCAGAAGAATTGTCCAGATTTCAGTGCTTCCTCAAAAATATCGAGTAATGATATAATCGACACTATTAAAAATATCGAAGTTACATTAGAAAAATTGAATCTTGAAACAAATATTAAAAACGAAATTCGTGACAGTGTAATAATCAATCTGAGAAAGGCTATTAAAATTGAAAAAGGTATAACTGCAGAAGATCGGGAATTTGCTCAAAAATTAACAGCTACAAAGAATTTTCTCAAAAATAACACAGACAGGCCAAAGGTTATGGACTACCCAAAATACACAAAGAAAATTTACATTTTAGACCAATTATCTCTTTAATTAATAGCCCTACGTACATTTTAGCCAAGCATATAAACGAAAATTTAAAGTTAGGTATTAATAGTCCAAAATCCCATATAGACAATAGTTTTCAATTAGAAGAAAAACTCAAAAACGTACCGTATGATCAAGACCATATACTTCTCTCTCTAGACGTGAGCTCTTTGTTTACCAATATTCCATGCAATTTAGTGTTAGAGAGCCTAGATAGAAGAGCAATACAAATACAAAATAATTGTAAAATTACGTTTGATATCGTAAGAGATGTCACAAAATTCTTATTCGACAACACGTTTTTTTCTTTTAACGACGAATTTTTCCAGCAAATTAAAGGCTCACCGATGGGCTCTCCGATCTCGCCGTTGTTTGCGGACGTTGTAATGGATGATTTGGAGACGGAACGTCCATTAACATTGAAAGAAGATAACTGTATACCACTTGTTGGGGTAGGACTTGACAGAAAAATAAATGTACGACGAACTCGAATCGATTCACTGATTTATTCAAATTAACACTGTCTTAACAAGGTCAACACCTGACAAAATTGTACTCAAGGTGTACGAAGGTCTACAAGCCGTCGCGGACAACCGCTGGAAACCAAGACAACAACCTCACTTCGTCGAAGCTGAAAGCGTTCTCCCTCTCTATGCCGCGCCGCCAGGTAGGTGCCTGAAAAGCTTCCGAGCGTCCCGTCGTCAGAAAGAAAATTCTCCTGGAAGTTTGGAAATCTTTCCCTGAAATTTCCCGACTTCCCCCAAATCACACGAAAAACCGGGAAACTCTCCCGCCATCGGCAACACTGGATGCACGCTGAACGAGCCGAACTTGTAAATCATTGTTTTTTTATTCCCCAAACTATTTGTTGATATCCTTTCTTTTTCATGGCTTCAAACCGTGGGCGTAGCATGTTTTGGCTTGCCCCTCATGGTCGTTTAAGCTGTACCGCTCGGTCCTCATGTTTGGTTGTTTCCGGTGGTGCCTCTTAGATGGCTCCACCGTTCGACCCTCATTTTCCGCGTTTCAACTGAGATCGGAAACAATTGCTTTCGATCTGCTTTTTTGAATGCGCATATCTTTTTTGCGATGCATTGGTTGAGCTTTGGACAGCAGCTCTTCGCTCGCTCGTGCTTGCTCAATATTTTAGGGGTCTCAAGTCCTTGCTTTTTGTTTGACAAATTTACTAAATGACAGTAGGAAAAACTTTAAACCCGACCCGTGTCAGCACGCATCAATCAAATCGCTTTGTGAATATATTGATTTTTATTAATGTTCACTCGTACGTTTTTTTCTCCGATGATTTCAGTTTTACATAAATCTCATATCTAAATTCACTTGTCTTTGATTACATTTCCAGCTTATATTCTAAAAGAAATATTCTTGCCTATGTATCCTTTACAGAATTTTCATCCGCCAGTTCTCTTAAATTTAGCGCATACATAACTTTCGTTCTCATTTCTGAGAAACAAAGGGTACCACTCATTGCTTCGACGAGACCAACGAAGGCTCAAGTTGACAAAAACCACGTATGAGAAACTTATCAAAAAGCTCTGATTTCATCGCGAGAGTAACTCAAGTGTTCGACAATTTCAAAACGTAGTTAGCGTATCATACTGTCCCGTGACTATCCTCAACACCACTATTTTATTTCAGATACGTGGATGACACGATTTTATGTATAAAAAATGAACACTTGAATTTAGTATCAATTTTTTAGATATCACATTAATAAAAAATAATAATAAAATTATGACAAATTGGTTCCAAAAACCTACATCATCCAAAAGAATATTGAATTTTCACTCCTTTCACCCATTACAACAAAAAAAGAATATTGTATATAATTTTGTCGACAGGGCGATAAAATTATCTGACTCTCGTTTCTACGAGAAAAACTTGGAAATTGTCAAACGATTGTTACAGGACAATGGATATCCGAATCAATTTATCACTA
This sequence comes from Andricus quercusramuli, assembly GCA_932178445.1. Lineage (NCBI taxonomy): Eukaryota > Metazoa > Arthropoda > Insecta > Hymenoptera > Cynipidae > Andricus > Andricus quercusramuli. Next base: position 277,165 of record CAKNXH010060350.1, read on the forward strand.
GAAATATCAATATTCGTTTAAATAAAATCGAATACAACAGTATACCAAAAAATAACAATTTCAAACCCGATAAACAAACATTAGGTAATATTCCATTACCATTTACAGATAATTATTACAATTTATCATCTATATTTAAAAAATACTCCATATCAACAGTTCCTAAAATAAAAAAGACCTTAAATTCTGTGATAAAATTGGGGAAAGATAATACCAAAAAATTTGAAAAAACTAACGTTGTGTACAAATTTTGTTGTAAAAACTGCCCAGCAATCTATACTGGAGAAACAGAAAGAGCACTGAAAACACGTATTAATGAACATATAAATAATAAAAATATAAGAAACGGTGAGAATATACATCAAGAAACTGTACAACACGAGTTTGATTGGAGAAATGTTAAAATTCTCGACACAGAAATTAATTATAAAAAAAGAATAATTTCTGAAATGATCAACATTATATTAGATAAAAATAGTAATAATAAAAAAGAGGATATTTACTCTTTAAATACCGCTGATTTTCCTGTACTTAGAGCATTTAATTTGAATAATTAGAAAAACACAATATATATGTATAAAGATCTGTGTATGTATGACTGAGATATACTTTGTTTACGTGCGACAGCTATAACTGTGATTTTATATAAATACTTGTTTCCAAACTTCATATTTCCACACGACTTTATACCGTTGACTTGGCATGATGAAACCAAAAATAAAATTTAAAAAAACTTTTGACTAGTTAACGATGTTGTTAACCAATTTTATAACAGGTAAATATCCTTATAAATAGATTAAAAAGAAAAAAAGTTTTATAATTCGTCGTTGTAAATTGCAGTATAGCTATGTTTTCAATAAACTTCTAGCCTGATGAAGTCAGCGCGCCAATGCTGACGAAACGTCGCCTTTGAAAAAAGAAAAATTGTACTTTTTTTCTCTACATCTAACTCATTTGACCCTACAAGATCGGAAAAGTATTTCTAATATTTACAAAATACTTGGAAACTCGTCCCTTAACAATTAAAAATAATACTTCCTGAAAAATGCAAATAATACCGTTTTTAGTATGAATTTATTAGAAAACTGCTATTTTGTAGTTTTTGAGTTTATGAAGTGAACCCTTGAAAATTTCCTAAAATAGCCCCAATCTAAAGATTAGCATGAAACGTGCGGAACGGAGTAGTTGAGGACTTGAAGCAAGTCAAATTTACATTTCTGTTTTGAAGAAAATATGAAAATCTGAAGATTATTGTGTACGAAGATTAAGAGCTTAAAGTAACTGCAGAATTTGAATTATGAAAAGATTTTGCAATTTTCTTTTGAAAGCAATAAACTAGAAATCAGGAACTAAAACGTGCTAAGACAAATTGCAAAGAGGAAAGATGTTTCGCTACGTGAGAAATTCGGTGCCAAAACTATTTACAAGGAAGCACTATAAAAAAAGAGAGAGAAAATTAAAATTTATGAACATGGGACTCAACATGCTGGCTCCGTTGAACGAACAGCGTTCAAAAAATCTATTTAAAAAATAAAAGATACGTCGATACCTGAATGATTTACGTATTGCTTGTAAATATAGTTGGATATAAAACAAAAAAAAACGTAAAGATCGAGAAATTTGCCCTAAATATGCGAATACAATTTATTGAAATGAAAAAAAATAATATTCAGAGACATAAAAAAAACTATACACTATATGGAATTCGAACAATCTTATCTTGCCCTGGGTGCACTTCTACAATGCAAGCTAGCTTCCAAACCATGGGAGGAAGATTGTCTTCCTTTAGGACGACGAGAGTGCCGACCTTGATGATGTCGGGATCGCTAGTTGATTGGCACTTGTTGCGATCGATAATTTGATGTAGATACTCCTTCTGCCATCTGGACCAAAAATTCTGTCGCATTTGTTGAGCATGTTGCCATGATGATAGCCGGCCAACCGGGATGCCACGTAGATCAGTCTGTGGAAAGATAGTTAGTGAACTACCGATCAGGAAATTACCAGGTGTCAGAGGGAGCAGATCATTAGGATTAGGGGAAAGGGGAGTGAGAGATCGAGAGTTGAGAATGGCTTCTACCTCTATCACAAACGTTTATAATTGTTCATAAGTCAATAAAGTTTTGCCTACTGTTCTAAGCAGATGATGCTTTAATGATTTTACAGAGGCCTCCCAGAGACCGCCCATGTGAGGAGCGCGAGGTGGGATGAAACTCGAAGTAATTCGCTCCTTTGATAAATAACTTTGAACCTTGGGATCCATTTGAGCTGATTGAATCGAATCGTAAAGTTCTTTCAGCTCATTTCGAGCCCCGATAAAGTTTGTACCGTTGTCAGAATAAATATTCTGTGATTTTCCGCGTCGCGAGAAAAATCTTTTTAAGCACTCGATAAATGATTCTGTAGTTAGATCACTAACTAATTCTAAATGGATAGCTTTGGTTGCGAAGCAAATGAAGACGGTGACATTTTTCTTTGATAAAAAATGGTCCACAATAATCGACAACTACATTCAAAAATGGTCGATTGGATTTCAATCTATTTTCGGGAAGATTTCCCGTCAGGTATTCGACACCCCGAGGTTTGACTCGAAAACATGTTACGCACTGGCGAACGATGTGTCGTGTAAGATTTCGACCATCAATTGGCCAGTACTTTTCGCGGACTCCATACAAGATAGCTTGAGTACCCGCATGCATTTTTCGGACATGTTCTTCGCGAATTATCAGTCTTGTAATGTGGTGACTTTTTGGAAGGACTATCGGGTGCTTCTGATTATCGGGCATTTGAGCGTATTCGAGTCTTCCGCCGACCTTGAGAACTCCTTTGTCAAGAAATGGATTTAAAGGAAGTAAACGAATTTTTTATCTACCTTTTTCTCGTGTAAAAGATCATGAATTTCCTTAGAAAATTCAGATGATTGTGTTAGTTGAATGATTTTGAGCTTGCAAGTTTCGAGTTCGGTTTGAGAGAAAGGACCTGTAATTTTGTTTTTACTTCGTGAATTGTGAATAAATCGAAGACAATATGCAAGTACGCCCTTAAGAGTTTTGAGTGCTGAGTATTTTTCTAAAATGCTTGAATCTTGAATTATTAGTTTAAATGAGACATCTGGAATTTTTTTAAGCTCAGAAACTTCACCTGTGTCAAGTTTAAATTGAGGCCATTTATCCTCATTTTGAGAGAGCCAACTTGGCCCACCCTGCCAAATGTCAGCATTGAGAAACTTATGAGCTGTCTGCCCGCGAGAAACTAAATCTGCTGGGTTATCATGTGTCGGGACATGTTTCCAATCACATGGGTTTGAGTGAGTTTGAATCTCCGCTACTCGGTTGGCTACGAAAGTTTTTAATGTGTGAGATGGAGTATTAATCCAGTGTAGCGTGATTGTCGAATCTGACCAGAAATATGTTTTATGAATTTGCATTTTTAATGATTGAGAGGTGTTTTGATGTAAATTGACTAAAGAGTAGCTGCGCACAATTCAAGTTTTAGAAGGGTAATTTGCTTTAAAGGTGCAACTCGTGATTTGGAACAAATAAGGGAAATGTGGTGCATACCTTAGTTGTCAGTCGAACGAAGGAAAATGAACGCCCCGTATGCCTTTTCACTAGCGTCGCAAAAGCCATGTAAGTCTAACCGAACTGAATTTTGCACGCTAATGCAACGTTTGAAATGTGCATGATTTAAAAATGGTAATTGATTTTCATATTCAATCCAGGACTGCTGTAAATGTGGGGGCACTTCTGCGTCCCAATCAAGATGCGATTTCCAGAGATTCTGAACAATTAATTTGTCTGTGACTATAACTGGACCTAAAAGTCCAAGGGGATTAAAGAGTTTCGCGATTTGAGAAAAAATGGAACGCTTTGTTATTGTGTTATTGGAATTGGTAAGATTAACCGCGTAGGTGATCAGATCTGAACTTGGATTCCAATACAGCCCGAGAATCTTGACAGCTACTGTGGGATGTAAGGACATGCGGATATCGCGAGACTCGTTTTTAAAATTGATAGTGAGTCTGGGATCATTTGATCCCCATTTTCGGAGGTTGACACCTCCTTTGTGAAGGAGCTCGATTAAATTGTCATGAAGAGAAAGAGCTTCTTCGAATGTGTTTGCACCTGTCAGCAGGTCATCCACATAAAAATCGCGTTTCAGAATCGCTGCTACAGCTGGATAGTTTTTGCGCTCATCGTCGACTAGTTGCTGAAGCGTGCGAACTGAAAGAAAAGGCGCGGATGCGGTGCCAAAGGTCACTGTGTTTAGTTTGTAAACCTCAAGTGGCTCATTGGGGTTTTCACGCCAGAAAATTGTTTTGAAAAGTTTGTGATCATCATTCAATTGAATCTGTCTGTACATTTGTTCGACACCAGCTGTAAGTGCAAAACTAAATGTTCTAAATCGCATAAATGTTGAAAAAAGTTCGTCCTGTAGTGTAGGACTGACCATCAGAGTATCATTAAGTGAAACTCCTGTTGAGGACTTGCACGATGCATCTAAAACAACACGCGTTTTTGTTGTGAGACTATTAGTTTTAATGACCGCGTGATGTGGTAAATAAGGTCCGCGATGCACGTCTGTGTCATTTAATAAAGGGATCATATGTCCCTCTGTTAAATAGCTCTGGATACATTTCACATATTCCTCTTTGAATGCTGGATCTTTTTGAAACTTATTTTCGAGAGACTGCAATCTAACGAGAGCTGTGCGACGTGACTCTCCTAAATCGAAGATTTTTTCATTAAACGGCAATTGAACAATATAACGACCTGATTCTTCACGACGTGTACTTTCTGTGTAATGTATTTCGCAATGCTCTTCTTCTTGCGAGCGCGACGAACATGCAGCAGGTGAATTTAATTCCCAAAAAAGAGGTAAGTCAGAGAGGTTTGTGTAATTGCAATAAATTTTGCTTTCTTTCACGCGTTTGTGGTTGAAAGTTCCTGCTACTATCCACCCAAACTCGGTTTCTTGAAAAATGGCTGGATCTCGAGGGGTTGAAAAAGAGTTTCGCTCAATGGGAATTGAAGGCATTGTATTGCCGATCGTTTGAACTATGAAGAGTGACAGATCGCATAGACAATTTGTGTAACAGGACTTGATTGTCACATTTGTCGTTTGCTTCACTGTGATGGAGAGATTATCAATCGCTCCAAGAGGAATATCGACTGGTGTTCTTTTTAGCCCCAATTTGTTTGCTAATTGTTCAGTGATAATCTGAGGTTGAGAACCCCTATCTAACATGATGCGACAAGGGTATGAGTTCCCTTCACTATCGAGCACATTGACAACGGCCGTGGCTAAAACTACTTGGGAAGGAATCAAGAGCTGATAATTAGAAATAGGTGTAGAATTTGTTTGTTTTGATTGATCATGTGGATGTGGTTGCAAAATACTTGAACTTAAATGGGTTTCATATCTGGGATTGTCGAAGTGTGAGAGAGAATTGTGCCTCTTTCCGCATTTTCGGCAACTGTTTGATACGCAATTTTTTAAATAGTGATTTCCGCGAAGGCAGTTAGGGCATAGATTAACTCTTTTTGCTGCTTCGTATCGCTCTTTTGGTGACAAGTTTAAAACTTGACTACGAGCGTAAACTCTATGTTCTCCTTTACAAATGTAACATGATATTATGAAAGAATTGTTATTAGACAGAAAGCTATTTGAACTCGAGGGTGATGCTGTGGTAGCACCTGTAAAAGGGTATTGTGAACGCGAACCCTGACGTGAATGAGTATTTATTTTTCGATTTGAAGCCTTTTGATTTAGTGTTTGATTGATAGCGGCCCTTATCTCCTCTATTTGGGAGCGGCGCTCTAAAAAGTCTAACATGTTTTGCAATGTGGGTAACTTTTCGTTGCTAGTAGATTCTTCCCACTTTGCAATTATATAATTGAGCCGCTGGATAGTGTAAGGGCATATAAAATTCACATGGCCGTTCCGGTTGGCCCCTGTTGTCTTCAAAATCGATTTCGAAAATTAAATTTTTGAAACATATGACTTTGTAGAAAATTCGATGGCGCATCTTTTTTCCTCTTGTGAAAAAGTTGTATCTTTTACTGTTTCTGAAAGAAAGTGAAAAAACTGGATTTTGTGAAAAACAAAATTTAATAAATATTTTGACTTCAACTCGCTCTAAAAGAGAAACTTTTGCATATTTTCAGATGAAAATTAGAGGAGTTATGCTTCAAACTGTTTTAAAGATGATATGCTTGTTTAAACATCTCTAGTTTTTTACCAAAAAAAGCTGTTAATTTTTTTGTCAA